>OY744545.1:1529114-1559114 GCA_963556195.1 Sepiola atlantica
CATTATCTCCTCCTTTTTTTAGAAGTGTTGAGGTAGGGTCGTATCGGTGAAAAATTAGGGGGCTGGAGAGATTTAGGGGTCGGGGAAAATTTTAGGGGTCAAGACGAACTTTTTAGGGGTCAGGCCAAATTTTTTTGTTTTTTTTTGTTTTGAAGTCAAAATATTTTTCATGGTTGGAGGAGAGTGAAAAATTAGGGGGCTGGAGAGATTTAGGGGTCGGGCAAAATTTTAGGGGTCAGGACGAACTTTTTAGGGGTCAGGCCAAATTTTTTTCTTTTTTTTTGTTTTTTTTTGTTTTTAAGTCAAAATATTTCTCAGGGTTGGGGGAGAGTGAAAAACTAGGGGGCTGGAGAGATTATGGGGTCGGGGAAAATTTTAGGGGTCAGGACGAACTTTTCAGGGGTCAGGCCAAATTTTTTTGTTTTTTTTTGTTTTGAAGTCAAAATATTTTTCATGGTTGGAGGAGAGTGAAAAATTAGGGGGCTGGAGAGATTTAGGGGTCGGAGAAAATTTTAGGGGTCAGGACGAACTTTTTAGGGGTCAGGCCAAATTTTTTTGTTTTTTTTGTTTTTTTTTGTTTTGCAGTCAAAATATTTCTCAAGGTTGGGGGAGAGTAAAAAATTAGGGGGCTGGAGAGATTTAGGGGTCGGGGAAAATTTTAGGGGTCAGGACGAACTTTTTAGGGGTCAGGCCAAATTTTTTTGTTTTTTTTTGTTTTGAAGTCAAAATATTTCTCATGGTTGGAGGAGAGTGAAAAATTAGGGGGCTGGAGAGATTTAGGGGTCGGGGAAAATTTTAGGGGTCAGGACGCACTTTTTAGGGGTCAGGCCAAATTTTTTTGTTTTTTTTTGTTTTTTTTTGTTTTGAAGTCAAAATATTTCTCAGGGTTGGGGGAAAGTGAAAAATTAGGGGGCTGGAGAGATTTAGGGGTCGGGGAAACTTTTAGGGGTCAGGACGAACTTTTTAGGGGTCAGGCCAAATTTTTTTGTTTTTTTTTGTTTAGAAGTCAAAATATATCTCATGGTTGGGGGAGAGTGAAAAATTAGGGGGCTGGAGAGATTTAGGGGTCGGGGAAAATTTTAGGGGTCAGGACGAACTTTTTAGGGGTCAGGCCAAATTTTTTTCTTTTTTTTTGTTTTTTTTTGTTTTTAAGTCAAAATATTTATCAGGGTTGGGGGAGAGTGAAAAATTAGGGGGCTGGAGAGATTATGGGGTCGGGGAAAATTTTAGGGGTCAGGACGAACTTTTTAGGGGTCAGGCCAAATTTTTTTGTTTTTTTTTGTTTTGAAGTCAAAATATTTTTCAGGGTTGGAGGAGAGTGAAAAATTAGGGGGCTGGAGAGATTTAGGGGTCGGAGAAAATTTTAGGGGTCAGGACGAACTTTTTAGGGGTCAGGCCAAATTTTTTTGTTTTTTTTGTTTTTTTTTGTTTTGAAGTCAAAATATTTCTCAAGGTTGGGGGAGAGTCAAAAATTAGGGGGCTGGAGAGATTTAGGGGTCGGGGAAAATTTTAGGGGTCAGGACGAACTTTTTAGGGGTCAGGCCAAATTTTTTTGTTTTTTTTTGTTTTGAAGTCAAAATATTTCTCATGGTTGGAGGAGAGTGAAAAATTAGGGGGCTGGAGAGATTTAGGGGTCGGGGAAAATTTTAGGGGTCAGGACGCACTTTTTAGGGGTCAGGCCAAATTTTTTTGTTTTTTTTTGTTTTTTTTTGTTTTGAAGTCAAAATATTTCTCAGGGTTGGGGGAAAGTGAAAAATTAGGGGGCTGGAGAGATTTAGGGGTCGGGGAAAATTTTAGGGGTCAGGACGAACTTTTTAGGGGTCAGGCCAAATTTTTTTGTTTTTTTTTGTTTAGAAGTCAAAATATATCTCATGGTTGGGGGAGAGTGAAAAATTAGGGGGCTGGAGAGATTTAGGGGTCGGGGAAAATTTTAGGGGTCAGGACGAACTTTTTAGGGGTCAGGCCAAATTTTTTTCTTTTTTTTTGTTTTTTTTTGTTTTGAAGTCAAAATATTTATCAGGGTTGGGGGAGAGTGAAAAATTAGGGGGCTGGAGAGATTTAGGGGTCGGGGAAAATTTTAGGGGTCAGGACGAACTTTTTAGGGGTCAGGCCAAATTTTTTTGTTTTTTTTGTTTTGAAGTCAAAATATTTCTTTATGGTTGGAGGAGAGTGAAAAATTAGGGGGCTGGAGAGATTTAGGGGTCGGGGAAAATTTTAGGGGTCAGGACGAACTTTTTAGGGGTCAGGCCAAATTTTTTTGTTTTTTTTTGTTTTTTTTTGTTTTGAAGTCAAAATATTTCTCAGGGTTGGGGGAAAGTGAAAAATTAGGGGGCTGGAGAGATTTAGGGGTCGGGGAAAATTTTAGGGGTCAGGACGAACTTTTTAGGGGTCAGGCCAAATTTTTTTGTTTTTTTTTGTTTTGAAGTCAAAATATATCTCATGGTTGGGGGAGAGTGAAAAATTAAGGGGCTGGAGAGATTTAGGGATCGGGGAAAATTTTAGGGGTCAGGACGAACTTTTTAGGGGTCAGGCCAAATTTTTTTGTTTTTTTTTGTTTTGAAGTCAAAATATTTCTCATGGTTGGAGGATAGTGAAAAATTAGGGGGCTGGAGAGATTTACGGGTCGGGGAAAATTTTAGGGGTCAGGACGAACTTTTTAGGGGTCAGGCCAAATTTTTTTGTTTTTTTTTGTTTTGAAGTCAAAATATATCTAATGGTTGTAAGAGAGTGAAAAATTAGGGGCTGGAGAGATTTAGGGGTCGGGGAAAATTTTAGGATTCAGGACGAACTTTTTAGGGTCAGGCCAAATTTTTTTGTTTTTTTTTGTTTTGAAGTCAAAATATTTTTCATGGTTGGAGGAGAGTGAAAAATTAGGGGGCTGGAGAAATTTAGGGGTCGGGGAAAATTTTAGGGGTCAGGACGAACTTTTTAGGGGTCAGGCCAAATTTTTTTGTTTTTTTTTGTTTTGAAGTCAAAATATATCTCATGGTTGGGGGAGAGTGAAAAATTAGGGGGCTGGAGAGATTTAGGGGTCGGGGAAAATTTTAGGGGTCAGGACGAACTTTTATGGGGTCAGGCCAAATTTTTTTCTTTTGTTTTTGTTTATTTTTGTTTTGAAGTCAAAATATTTCTCAGGGTTGGGGGAGAGTGAAAAATTAGGGGGCTGGAGAGATTTAGGGGTCGGGGAAAATTTTAAGGGTCAGGACGAACTTTTTAGGGGTCAGGCCAAATTTTTTTGTTTTTTTTTGTTTTGAAGTCAAAATATTTCTCATGGTTGGAGGAGAGTGAAAAATTAGGGGGCTGGAGAGATTTAGGGGTCGGGGAAAATTTTAGGGGTCAGGACGAACTTTTTAGGGGTCAGGCCAAATTTTTTTGTTTTTTTTGTTTTGAAGTCAAAATATTTCTTCATGGTTGGAGGAGAGTGAAAAATTAGGGGGCTGGAGAGATTATGGGGTCGGGGAAAATTTTAGGGGTCAGGACGAACTTTTTAGGGGTCAGGCCAAATTTGTTTGTTTTTTTTTGTTTTGAAGTCAAAATATTTTTCATGGTTGGAGGAGAGTGAAAAATTAGGGGGCTGGAGAGATTTAGGGGTCGGAGAAAATTTTAGGGGTCAGGACGAACTTTTTAGGGGTCAGGCCAAATTTTTTTGTTTTTTTTTGTTTTTTTTTGTTTTGAAGTCAAAATATTTCTCAAGGTTGGGGGAGAGTCAAATATTAGGGGGCTGGAGAGATTTAGGGGTCGGGGAAAATTTTAGGGGTCAGCACGAACTTTTTAGGGGTCAGGCCAAATTTTTTTGTTTTTTTTGTGTTTTGAAGTCAAAATATATCTAATGGTTGTAAGATAGTGAAAAATTAGGGGGCTGGAGAGATTTAGGGGTCGGGGAAAATTTTAGGGGTCAGGACGAACTTTTTAGGGGTCAGGCCAAATTTTTTTGTTTTTTTTTGTTTTGAAGTCAAAATATTTTTCATGGTTGGAGGAGAGTGAAAAATTAGGGGGCTGGAGAGATTTAGGGGTCGGGGAAAATTTTAGGGGTCAGGACGAACTTTTTAGGGGTCAGGCCAAATTTTTTGTTTTTTTTTGTTTTGAAGTCAAAATATATCTCATGGTTGGGGGAGAGTGAAAAATTAGGGGGCTGGAGAGATTTAGGGGTCGGGGAAAATTTTAGGGGTCAGTACGAACTTTTTAGGGGTCAGGCAAAATTTTTTTGTTTTTTTTTGTTTTTTTTTTGTTTTGAAGTCAAAATATTTATCAGGGTTGGGGGAGAGTGAAAAATTAGGGGGCTGGAGAGATTTAGGGGTCGGGGAAAATTTTAGGGGTCAGGACGAACTTTTTAGGGGTCAGGCAAATTTTTTTTGTTTTTTTTTGTTTTGAAGTCAAAATATTTCTCATGGTTGGAGGAGAGTGAAAAATTAGGGGGCTGGAGAGATTTAGGGGTCGGGGAAAATTTTAGGGGTCAGGACGAACTTTTTAGGGGTCAGGCCAAATTTTTTTGTTTTTTTTTGTTTTGAAGTTAAAATATATCTCATGGTTGGGGGAGAGTGAAAAATTAGGGGGCTGGAGAGATTTAGGGGTCGGGGAAAATTTTAGGGGTCAGGACGAACTTTTTAGGGGTCAGGCCAAATTTTTTTGTTTTTTTTGTTTTTTTTTGTTTTGAAGTCAAAATGTTTCTCATGGTTGGGGGAGAGTGAAAAATTAGAGGCTGGAGAGATTTAGGGGACGGGGAAAATTTTAGGGGTCAGGCCAAATTTTTTAGGGTCTGCCCAAATTTAGGGGCGGCGATATGTCTGTATTTAGCTTCCACACCGGGGCGGCGATAGGTACTTATTTAGCATTCAGCAGTGGTGATAGGTACTTATATAGCATGTGCACATGGGCGGTAATAAGTACGTATATAGTATGCACACCGGGGCAGTGATAGGTATGTATTTAGCATGCGCACTGAGGAAGCGATCGGTTCATATATAGCACACGCACCGGGGCGGCGATAGGTACGTATATAGCACACGCACAGGGGCGGCGAAAGGTACATATTTAAAATTCACACCGGGCGGCGAAAGGTACATATTTAAAATTCACACCGGGGCGGCGATAGGTACGTATTTAGCATTCAAACCGGGGCAGCGATATGTACGTATTTAGCTTCCGCACCAGGGCGGCGATAGGTACGTATTTAGAATTCACACCGGGGCGGCAATAGGTACGTATTTTGAATTCACACCGGGGCGGCGATAGGTATGTATTTAGCATTCGCACCGGGGCGGCGATATGTACGTATTTAGCTTCCACACCAGGGCGGCGATAGGTACGTATTCAGAATTCAGGGGTGGCGATAGCTACGTATATAGCATGTACACATGGGCAGCAATAAGTACGTACATAGCATGCGCTCTGCGGCGGCGATCAGTACATATATTGCATGCGTACCGGGGCGGCGAAAGGTATGTATTTCGCATTCGCACTGTAGTGGTGATAGGTACGTATTTAGCATTCGCACTGGGACGGCTATAGGTACGTATTTAGCATTCGCACCAGGGCGGCTATAGGTACGTATTTAGCATTCGCACTGGGCCGGCGATAGGTACGTATTTAGCATTCACACCAAAACGGCAATATGTACATATTAATTATTCGCACTAGGGCAGTGATAGGTACTTATGTAGCATGCACACCGGAGCGCAATTGGTATGTCTTTAGTATTCGCACTAGGGCAGCGATAGGTACTTATGTAGCATGCACACCGGGGCGCAATAGGTATGTATTTAGCATTCACACCGGGGCAACGATAGGTACTATTTAGCATTCGCAACGGGGCGGCGATAGGTACTTAAATAGTATCTGCACCGGGGCGGCGATAGGTACGTATATAGTATGTGCACTGGGGCGGCGATAGGTACGTATATAGTATGCGCACCGGGGTGATGATAGATACGTATATAGTATGAACACCGGGGTGGAGATAAGTACCTATATAGAAGGCGCAGATAGAGGTGTTACTTTTTATAGAAATATGTCATACTATTACCCTGGGCAATAGGAGAAATGGTGGGGAAGAAACAGCTTTTGCAAAAGGCAAAATTAGAAAGTAGCGGCGAAATGGGGCGACCAGGAAAGAGAAAGGTAGCAGATAAAGAGACGGCTATAGAGAGAGGGGGCGGACATAGAAGTTTGAATATAAAGATGTTACACACACGATCTTTCTTCAAATATATGTTTTTATGACCCCGAGCAACGCCGGGTAGCCCCGCTAGTAATAATAATAATTAACAGTCCCGAAAAACTTGGAAAAAAGACTAGGAGAAATTGGAATAAAAGGGAAGACTGAGGCTATACAACGATTGGCAATGATGAAAACGGATGAAATCTTAAGAAAAATCCTCGAATGCTGCAACCAACTCACATGAAAGAAGTACACCAACCACCCACATAGAAAGTGCAACAGTAGTAAAACAAAAAAATGGTAGGAAAACCACATGAGCCCAAGGGAACTGAAACCTCAAGAAATCTTATAACCCCCTCCCCCCCCCCCCAAAAAAAGGCCGATACCACACAAAATAGCGTTTATAAAAGAGGTTATGTCCGCCAGTTTTTTCGCCAGTCTCTCTGTTACGCTTAATTTGAAAATAGCATTTTTAGATGCGTCCACATATCTCTATACGAGGTTCGATCCCTTCTGAAGTCTGTTCGTCGGTCTCTCACGCTTAAGTTGGAAATAATATTGCCTCAGTCTGTATCGATTCAGTTTCAAATGTAAATATTATATGTGTCCATGCATTGCTATAAGAAGCTCGATCGGTCTGCCAGTTTGTCACGCTCAAGTCTGTCACACATCGCGATCTTTTATCATGTATCTTTTTACGAAGCTCTATTCGCCCATTGGTCGGCCCATAAGTCCGTCACGTTTAAGTTTGAAATAGTATTTTCTTTTATCTGTCATAATTAAGTTGCAAATATCATTTTCGTTGCGCTGTCACGCTAAAGTTTGAAATACCATTTTTGTCGGTCTGCCTACGCTATATTTTTTAAATTATTTTTTTTTACATAGTTCACCCCAAACAAGGCAGGCCGCCACTGTAGACGTAAGGGGCTACTGAGAAAAAAGAAAAGGGGAGAAGGTTGGGGGGGGGGTCAACCTAAATTGGGATCTGTGCAGCGAGATGTCTGTTTACATTAGTTTTAAATTTCTGCATGTCAGTACTGTCGGGGAAACATGGGACAGGAAGGGAGTTCCAGAGGCCGACAGTACGAGGAAAGAAGCTATTTGAGTAGAAGGCTCTCCGACATCTGGGGACCTCCACAGTGAATGAATGAGATTTAGTTGATTGTCGAGTTAGTTTAGTGAATTTACGTCGAGGGGGCACCAGAGTAGCCAATTCATCGGAGCATAATCCATTGAAGTATTTGTAAAACAAGCACAAGGATGCTACATTGCGGCGATGGGACAGGGACTGGAGCTTGGTTGACAGTGAGGGACCTATTAGGTTGGCGACTCTTTTTTGGACCTTGTCAAGGAGGGAGAGACTAGTAGATGATGCACCAGCCCAGACGTGGCAACAATACTCCATGCATGGGTGGATGGTGGCTTTGTAGAGATACAGGATAATGTCAGGTGTGAGGAGTTTACTAGCACGGTAGAGGGAGCCGTCCATGCATGGGGTATTGTTGCCACATCTGGGCTGGTGCATTATCCGCTAGTCTCTCCCTCTTAGACAAGGTCCAAAAAAGAGTCGCCAACTTGATAGGTCCTTCACTATCCACCATCTCCAGCCCTGTCCCATCGCCGCAATGTTGCTTCCTTGTGCCTGTTTTACAAGTACTTCAATGGATTGTGCTCTGATGAGCTTGCTACTCTGGTGCCCCCCTCGACGTAGATTCACTAGACCAACACGACAATCTGCCAAATCCCATCCATACACTGTGGAGGTCCCCAGATGCCGAAGAGCTTTCGACTCCAATAGCTTCTTTCCTCGCGCTGCTGGACTCTGGAACTTCCTCCCTGCTCACTGCTTTCCTGACGTTACTGATATGCAGAAATTTAAAACTAATGTAAACAGACATCTCGCTGTGCAGCTCCCAAATTAGGTTGACCCCCCCCCCCCCCCCAAAAAAAAACCTTCACCCCCCTTTTTTTTTTCTTTTTCTCAGTAGCCACTTACGTCTACAGTGGCGGCCTGCCTTGTTTGGAGTGAACTATGTTAAAAAAGAAACAAAAAATACGTCGGATCAGAACAACTAGTATTTAATAAGGTCTGTGTCAGATGATGGCTTGTCGTACATGGCATAGCGAGATTGCCATGCGACAATATCAATTAGTTTGTCATGTAAGCTTGTAGAATGGCTATTGGTACGATGTCTAGCTATGACAATGCTTTTTGACTGAACCAGCAACGTAACAAAAACCTTGCACACATAAAGTTCTCAACAGTCTTTTAGATAGCGCTTAATAAAAAGCATACACGTGTATTATTTTTTTATTTTGGACCAAGACAACAATAGGGACCCCCAGATCATTAACACAAGACGCGGGACATATTTTGGAAGTCACCGGTTGACCTCGCAATACACGTGGTCTCTATTTACAAAACACTTGTAAATAAATCTTTTATTTATTTTACTAAATGCAGTATATTTCGGAATTTCTTTTCTTTTAACATGTTAATATTTATTTTAAGGCAGAGAGTCCATAAATAAAACAAATAAAATATCAACATGTTTTCTTTTAAAACATGTTTTTGTGTCACTATTTACTTGCCTCCCCACGAGGGCAGAAATGGGGGGGGGGGGTATGAAATATTTATCACCGTACTTAAGTAATCTTTCGTTTTGTAGGGAAAAATCAAGCTTCCCAAAAAGGGGCACTCTGGATCTTACCTCAGTTTAGAAGGATTTTTCCATACTACACATTGCTCCTAGCCTGAGGAGGCAAAACGGATGAGTACGCAAGTTATTTTAATAAATAAACGAAATATATACGCTTTTTAAAAAATCGGCTGACTTGTAATCTTTCGTTTTGCCTCCCCACGAGGGCGGAGTTAGACTTCAAAAATCAGTTTCTAAACGGAAGCAATTTAAAGTTTATGAAGTTTTTGTCCTTTTTTTCTGTAAGCAACAAATAAAATAAGATTTAACAAATACATAATTTTATTTAAAATCTTTTTATAACTTATTTGTTATTAAAAAACAAAACTTCGCTATTTACTTCAAAAATCAGTTTTTAAGGAGTGTCCCTTTTTGGGAAGCTTGATAAAAGATTTATTTACAAGTGTTTTGTAAATAGAGACCACGTGTATTGCGAGGTCAACCGGTGACTTCCAAAATATGTCCCGCGTCTTGTGTTAATGATCTGGGGTCCCTATTGTTGTCTTGCTCCTTTATTTTTTAAAATTTATTTCTTACTTTCTGCTATCCCAAACAACGCACAATGCCACTGATACGTAAGGGGTTACTGTGAATTAGGGGCCATACCTACAGGGACATCCTAAGTAGGGAGTTGTGCAGCGAGAGGCTTGTTCGCATTAAATTTAAAGACGTTTTTAAATTTAAACTTTTGTATGTTGGTACAGTCAAGGAAACAGGAGACAGGGAGGGAATCCCAAAAACTAGCAGTTCGAAGAAAGAAACTATTAGAGTAGAAAGCCCTCCAGCATCTAGGGATCATTACAGTGAAGGGGTGGGATTTTGCTGACTGATGAGTTAATCGGGGGTATTTACGTAAAGAGGGCACTAGTGAAACTAGTTCATCGGAGCACATTCCATTAACGTACTTGAAAAACAAATACACGGGTTCAATATTGCGGCGATGGGGCAGGAGCTGGGGTCTGGTGGACAGTGAGGGGCCTATTAAGTTGTTGACTCTTTTTTGGACCTTGTCTAAGAGCACAGTTTCCATGACTTTTGGAAAAAATTATTTCAAGCTCAGAATTGATTCGATTCGGTTTTCGGATTATATCTGAACGACTGTTTTATGTGATGCTGAAAAGTTTTTAATGTATTGCGTCCGCCGAATGCACAGGGGATGACAAAAGACTGCGATACTGATAGTGTTACACCGGCCGTTCTTACACAGGAGAAACTGCACCGGTTGTCACTATAAATAGTGCGCGTCACCAGAGAGACAAAGAACAGTCTTGTAACTGTCTAGCCAAGTGCTAGTCAGTTTCTTACTTTGTTAATACACTTGTTAAACCAACCCTCGACTTGACTTCCTTTATTTATTATTTACTGTTGGACAACTTCACAACAGATAGGTTGAGCGAGAATGACCAGTTTGTGTGCAAGAAGTGTAAGACAACTGAGATGGATGAGAAGTCAAATGTGGACAAAGTATATTTATTTAGATTGCGAAGCTATTGAAGTGTTCAGAAGATTTTGATAGCATTGGAGCACAGAGTGGAGCAGGTGCTATTATGATTGCACATCTTGAAAGTGATCGAGAAAATAATTGAGTAAGAAGCCAGATAAGCAGAGATGAAATGCAGTTTGGTTTTATGCCCTATTAGATTAGAGGCTCTTTTTTGGACCCTGTACAAGAGGGGAGAGGCTAGTGGTTGGTGCACCAGCCCAGATGTGACAACAATATTCCATACATGGGCGAATAGTGACTTTGTAGATATATAGGATATTGGCAGGTGTAAGGAGGTTTTTTTTTTTAGCTCGGTAGAAGGTGTCCAACTTATTTGCAGCAGACTTGGCAATATCTTCTACGTATTTGTTTCAATGCTTTAAATAAAGGGTTAAATTCGGAATTCCGCATAAAACTACCCCCAGGCATTACCTCATCCTTTAGAGGTAGTTTAGTATATGGTAATTCGTCATGATATTATCAACCCAAGCATTACCTCCTCCTTTTTTGTCATGATACGATACTTCCAGATTGTTCGGACTACTCTTCTCATCTTGGTTGTTATTCTCAAAACGTTTCGGCCGATGTAACCTCCGACCTTCTTTCACGTGCATCTTTTCGAACCTGAAAAACTAATAATGGGACTCGGAAACTGACAATTGAAAAAATAAAAAAAGTCTTATCGTGTTATTCAATAATATTTGCTTATATATATATATATATATATATATATATATATATATATATATAGTCATCCACATACAGACTGTTTCGCTGTTTCACAGCTCATCAGTGCGGCTAGACCAGTTAGTGTCTCAAGCCGGGATCGAAACGCAATATATATATATATATATATATATCATCCTGATGAAGTCTTATAAATAAAGACGAAACGTTGATGTACACATAAAAAAACATCCATTTTTTGGTTTTTCCTTTTTCATTTTCCCATCACGTCGGATTACTTTCATCCTTCTCTTCCCATATATATATATATATATATGGTAAAATGAAAAATATATATATATATATATATATATATGTATATATATATATATATATATATATATATGTATATATATATATATATATATATATATATATATATATATATATATATATATATATATAACGGCGAGGAATACGGATGTTTGAGACATTTTTTTTTGGGGGGGGGGTAGAATGAAATTTAACAAGTATAAAAACGAGAGGAAATAATTTAAAAAATGAATGAATGTACTACGCCGGCTTTCGTCCACACCCATCAGAGTATTAACGTGGAAGTAATTAAATACGACTAAAAACTAAATAAAATAAAATAAAATGAAAACTAGTGACAAGTTTAGGAGAAATAAAAAAATATATATATGGGGAGGAGTGTCACAAGTTGATCACATTAAGTCCTAAAAGCCACGCCGTTATTAAATTTTGTACCACGAAAAAAAAAATTATTTATATATATATATATATATATATATATATATATATATATATATATATATATATATATATATATATATATGGTAAAATGAAAAAGGAAAACCAAAAACTGGATGTTTTTTTATGTGTACATCAACGTTTCGTCTTTATTTATAAGACTTCATCAGGATGATGATATAGGGAAAAGATATCATGCAAGCACGGATACATGTAGGGTAGACATGTTGGGAGGAAAAATAAAATAAAATGAAAAATAATTGCGGCGTCTAGCTGGACGTCCGTACTTGTTAGAGAATGAAAAATGAGTGGGAGAAAAAAGGGGAAGGGTGGAGGGAGCAAGGACTACTGTGGCTGGCGATGAGAGAAAGAGGTGGGGGATGAGCAGGGGTAAAATGGATGGCAGAGAGAGATTGGAGGAAGAGGGGGAGGGGGTGTTTGACCAGATGGCTGTGGTCGAGATTGAAGGGGAAGAGTGAGTTGGAATGTTTGTGTGTGTGGGGTGTGTGCAGGGAAATGGGGATGGGTAGAGAGGGAGGGGGGGGGGCTGTGATTTTGGTGGATGGGCGAAAGTTATAGTCTTAGAGAGCGTTTGAAGAAAATGAGGGAATCACTAAACACATCCACAACAAATCTCGGCGAAGATTATTGGAAACTGCACTCATCACATCCTCCACTACTATCAAGCAGCGAAATGGCTTCTTTAACCTATCACCCTTAATAAGCAAGATCATCCTCACAGAACAAAGTCTTTTGCCTGATCATGGCTAACTTTTATTTTCATCTCTAACCTTATGACACTCTTCCATTCACCCACACCCTTCCCTTTTCTCCCTGAATCTTCTCTTATTTTTTTCCTCATTCTTTTCCCTCACATTTTTAATACTACAGTCCAAATAAACTTTCTCATGTTCCAAATATTTCAAATATATTCCTCACCCACCCTTTCAATCACCCCCCTCCCCCACCCACTCCAATCCCTCACTCATTGCTATCATTTTCCAAATATTTCAAATATTTCACACCCTATCACGACAAATCCTCCCTCTTCCCCCTCTCATCCATTTTGTCCCATACCTCTTCTTAAATTCCCTCATTTTCTTCAAACGCTCTCTAAGACTATAACTTTCGCCCATCCACCAAAATCACAGCCCCCCCCCTCCCTCTCTACCCATCCCCATTTCCCTGCACACACCCCACACACACAAACATTCCAACTCACTCTTCCCCTTCAATCTCGACCACAGCCATCTGGTCAAACACCCCCTCCCCCTCTTCCTCCAATCTCTCTCTGCCATCCATTTTACCCCTGCTCATCCCCCACCTCTTTCTCTCATCGCCAGCCACAGTAGTCCTTGCTCCCTCCACCCTTCCCCTTTTTTCTCCCACTCATTTTTCATTCTCTAACAAGTACGGACGTCCAGCTAGACGCCGCAATTATTTTTCATTTTATTTTATTTTTCCTCCCAACATGTCTACCCTACATGTATCCGTGCTTGCATGATATCTTTCCCTATATCATCATCCTGATGAAGTCTTATAAATAAAGACGAAACGTTGATGTACACATAAAAAAACATCCAGTTTTTGGTTTTCCTTTTTCATTTTACCATCACGTCGGATTACCTTCATCCTTCTCTTCCCATATATATATATATATATATACATACATATATATATATATATATATATATATATATATATATATATATATATATATATATATATATATATATATATACATATATATATATATACATATATATATATACATACATACATATATATATATACATATATATATATATACATATATATATATATATATATATATATATATATATATATATAAAAGTTCTATCGTGTTATTCAATAATATTTGCTTATATATATATATATATATATATATATATATATATATATATATATATATATATATATACATATCTAGAATCCATTGAAAGGATCAATTCAAAGTCTGCTCGTTTATGTGTCATATTGAGTGTCACGTGACAGATCGTCATAACAACAAAAAACTAAGAAAGCCGATGCCACAATAATAAAAAGCAATCACAACTTGGTCAAGAAGAGAAAGAAAGAAAATGGCGTAATTTGATTTCCTGTTTGTCGCAAATATTCTGGACAGGAGAGGGAAGGGCGGTCCTAAAAGAAAAAGAGACAGAAACTTTGGAGACATTTTTGTCGGATTAGCAACCGAAGACTTTGCGAATCCTCCCCGTGTCCTACTTCATCCAATATGGATCCTGAATGGATATAATAAAAACAAAAAATAAATAAATTATGTTTCGGGATTATTTCCTCAGTAAGTCTTCCGTCGATGATAACGTTGCCATTTTTTATTTATTTATTTATTTATTTATTCATTCAGTAGGTACGCTCGACGTTATCCGGGATTGAACGTGAGCCCCACCCCCCTCATGTTTTCTCCTGCTTCCAGCTCTGATCCATATATTACTATGTTTATTTAAAAAAAATGATGGTGCTTCTATAATAAAAAGCCGAAAAAAGTTTTTCTTGTCTTTTAGTGTTGGAGAGGTAAATAAGGGGCAGGTAACTCTTACAACGAATTTTGAACACGATTATCCAGTAATCAAAACTGATGGCTTTAATTGGCGTTGCACATGTGGCTACTGTGTAAGGAGAACGTCGATTAGACATAAAAGGGTTAGGGTTAGGGTTAGAAAAATATTGTTCGAAAGCTAGAGCTGTTGTGAAGAGTTACCTGCCCCTTATTTACCTCTCCAACACTAAAAGACAAGAACAACTTTTTTTCGGCTTTTTATTATAGAAGTACCAAATTAATTTCTATAATTTTAAATTTTCAAGTTATTCGATTATTTGATGCAGAGATCACCTGCAGAGTCCCGAAATAAACAATTCAATTGTCGGCCGCTGCAATTTTCGGCGGCTCAGCGTTTCGGCACCTTCTGGCGGTTTACGTAACCTGCCGATGAAAACGCGGTTCGTAAACTGCATAAGTGCCATTGGAAGAATTTGATTATTTAAGAGGACGTCTCAATAAGAATTTGTTAACATTGGACTTGAAAACGGCCATGTTGTAGTCAGCTGTGAAGCAGCCCCGTAGTATGCACACAGAGGAAGAAAATAAAATAATTTTTCTTCATCATTCTTTTTCATCTTTCTTTATTCCCCCCCTTTTTATAGTTAGTACCTTAAAATTTTTTATGATTAGTACCCTTAGGTGTTTATAAATTTATAAATAAATGATTATTTATTTATTTTAATGATTTATTATTTCATATTTTTAGTAATATATTATTACATTAACATATTATTTCAATATAATTTTTAACTTAATATTATTTTTATTTTTATTTTTAACGTTATCTCCATTTACTTTCGATAACATATATAGCGTCTCTATTAGTTAAATTTGAATCCTTTCCATAACGGGCTACGTAATTCCACGCACGTGACAATTTAAACCTGCTAGTTTCCCATCTGTCCAACTGTTAACGTTATTCCCATTTAATTTCTTGCTTTTTCTATGTACAGCGTCGCTGTTGTTTTGATCTGAAACCTTTCCATAACTGACTACGTATATTCCACGCACGTGACAATTTTAAATCTGAAAGTGTTCCATCTTTCCAACGGACAATATTTTGAAATTCCTGGCGGTTGTTCTCACTCATTAAGCTATACGACTCCGCTGATGAAGGTCCGATTTTCTCGGATCTGAAACCTTGGTCCGGATGTTGTTGTAACACTTTATTTAATATATATATATATATATATATATATATATATATATATATATATATATATATATATATATATATATATATATATATATATATAGATAGATAGATAGATAGATAGATTAGAATGGATAGATAGATAGATAGATATGACCAGTCTTGAATATATATATATATATATATATATATATATATATATATATATATATATATATATATATATATATATATATATATATATATATATATATATATATATATATATATATATATATACAGGGTGGGCCAAAATAAGGGTCCTATCTTTAAATTTGAATAACTTGAATTTGAATAACTTCCACAAAATAAAAGTTAAACTCACCAAACTTTATGTGTGTGTAGACTGACCCTTCCGAGATTTTTTGAAATAAACAAAACAAATTTTAGCCGAAAAACACTTCTTAAAACTTACAAAAACTAAAGTATTGTTTTTCACACTGTTTTGAGTTTTTTAAGCAAAAATAATGTTTTCAAAATGAGGGTACGTTCCTTAGGGCTAATACGGCTCATGCTTGCTTCGGAAGGGGTCCTTTACTTATTCTAAAAAAAAAATCAAAAAAAAATCAATAAATAAAAAAGTTATGAATTTTTTAATAGGACCCTTATTTTTGCCCACCCTGTATATATATATATATATATATATATATATATATATATATATATATATATATATATATATATATAGAGAGAGAGAGAGAGAGATTAGAATGGATAGATAGATAGATATGATCAGTCTTGGATAGATAGATAGATAAATAGATAGATAAATAGATAGATAGATAGATAGATAGATAGATAGATGTGACCAGTCTTGGATAGATAGATAGATAGATAGATAGATAGACTGGAATGGATAGATAGATAGATAGATAGACTGGAATAGATAGATAGATAGATAGATAGATAGATAAGAAATTCCCCACACAATACTACATAGTTACTTCGGAATGATTTAAGACAACTTTTAGTTAATAACACGAAACCAAATACTTGAAGCTATTTTTATTAAAACTCAGCAACCTACAATTAATAACATTACGTATGAAACCAGTAACAACATTTTTTAATGCTTAACGTAATGGAACAATGGGAGACCGCTCTTTTGGCGTCTAACTAACTTCACGTGGGCGTTTCTTGGCTATCTTTTGAAATTCTCTTCCTTTCTCCAGCTATTTTGTTCATTTGCTGCTGTCACATGGAAACGAAGAAACAAAAATGTTTGTGATACATATGGAACATACGTTACTTTTTTTTTTATTTTAACGCAAAAAATATCATTAGAAAAAAAATAAAAATTGTATAACTCACCAAAGAATTCAGTGATTTTTAACAACTTTTGCGCGCATATATATATATATATATATATATATATATATATATATATATATATATATATATATATATATATATATATATATATATATATATATATATATATATACGTAAAAGTTTATGACGTTATTTTTGTAGTTGTTATTGTTAGCAAAAAGTTGCCGTATTGCAGTTACTATATCTATAAAAACATAAACAAATAAACACACACACACACACACACACACACACACATATATATATATATATATATATATATATATATATATATATATATATATATATGTGTGTTTTTGTTTATTATCCATGTACGTATACGTTCGTCCTTTATAATCGGTACTCATCGTCATAGAGATATGACTATTCACTACTGGTCATGCGATTCGAAACCCCGGATTACGAGTATTTTGCAACTTAAATCCCGACGAGGGTATCCCTCATCCTCAGAATAAAATAAATACTACCACTAAACTCCAACTTCTTAATATAACCACACACGACAAGCACCATCATACATATTTTACTAACAAACATCTATGATACTATGCAGACATACTATTAACGATAACAACACTAAATGAAGTTAGTTAGGCCCATATTATTAGCCCAATTACTGACACTGGTGCACACACAACCACTTGCACCTGCTGCTAACTCGGACACGTGGTTGCACTTGTTGCCCGCCTTACTTATTAACTTGAAATCCCGACTATTATATACCAGGACTGCACATAACAAAATCTAATAATATAGATAAATAATAATATAGAATCGAAAAAAAAAAAAAAAAAATATATATAAAAAAAAAGAAATAAATAAAGAAATAAAATAAAGAAATTAATAAATAAATAAAATAAATATGTATGCATGTATGTATTTTACATATACGTATATATATACACATATATACATACACCAACACACACACGCACACACACACATATATATATATACCAAAGGCTCTATTAACGACGCCCCACCTCCATACCCAGGATTCCTCACCCACCCAATCACATCTGCTACTACACACACACGGTAAACAAATTTATAGAACGAAATTATTAAAACTCTAAAGGGACATAACTCCCACAAACAAAGCTTGACTCACACGAGTTATCAGCCCCTACCACCGAGATAACGATTATTCAGTATATTATTAACAAAACAAACAACGTTATATATATAAAAAAAATAAAATAAATAAATAAATAAATAAAAAATAAATTACTCAGTATATTTACTAACAAAATAAACAGCAACGGTTAAAATAGCAAATAATAATTTATAAAAAATAAATAACAAACTTCTGCGGACCTACTACTAAAAACAAACCAACATTTCCGGCCCCGACTTTTGGCAAAAAAAAAACACACTCCAACGAGTGGTAGAATTTATTTTATTCTGAGGATGAGGGATACCCTCGAAAATTAAAAAAAAAAAAAAAATGAAAAGGACACACTCCAACCCAACACCACGGTCACGATACACTGGTAAATAAAAAAATTTTTTTGAAAATTATTGACTTTTCAATATTGTCACTTTGTTTTGTTTTTACGATTCCACGTGTCGTATGTGTCACTTTAACAACGCATTGTTATCGCCTTCAAAAATAATATTCTTATATATATATATATATATATATATATATATATATATATATATATATATATATATATATATATATATATATATATATATATATGCATTGAAACGTTGGTTGATTGACGTAAGGCTATAATATTGTTTATGTAATTATATATATATATATATATATATATATATATATATATATATATTCGTCCTTTATAAACGAGAAGTAAATTAACATCAGAATAGCAAAAACAGCGGCTATCCAGCAAGCAGTCGAGAGAGAACTCAATAGGTATGGCCTAGAGTTATTATATATATATATATATATATATATATATATATATATATATATATATATATATATATATATATATATATAATTACAAATATTATAGCCTTACGTCAATCAACCGACGTTTCAATGCGTATTACAACATCTTATCAAAGGCAGAGCTAATTTATAAATGCTCTACTTGGAATTGAGCACTCTTGTAAAAATTGGTTTATGTTCATTTGATTAACACATTTGAACTGGATCAATTAATATATATATATATATATATACATATCTCTCTTTCTCTCTCTCTCTATCTATCTCTCTCTCTCTCTCTCTCTCTCTCTCTCTCTCTCTATATATATATATATATATATATATATATATATATATATAGCATAGCATAAAATATAGGCATATGCCTAAAAGTAATGTCGCCCCATTTTTAGAGAAGTATATATATATATATATATATATATATATATATATATATATATATATATATATATATATATATATATATATATATACTTCTCTAAAAGATGAGGCGAAATTGCGTATCTAAGGGAGGAAACTTCTAAATGCTTAGGGAGCAGTAAGTACCAGCAGCTGAAGTACAGCAAAATATCGGTAACAATAACAACAAAATCTCATAAATGTATAAGCGATAAATCATCATGTAATTTCAGACAGAGGCACTGTTTAGCGAACTTGCTTACAGCCCTGTGATCAAGTGTTCGAATCCTGTCATAGTCAGCCACGCTGATGAGTCACAGTAGCGGTAAAACACGTGTCCGTAGATAACTATTTTCTCTCTCTATCTCTCTCTCTCTCTCTCTCTCTCTCTCTATATATATATATATATATATATAATAAAAGTATTTATATATATATATGAATATATTTATATATATAAAAGTATTTATAAACTAATAATATCCTCAAAATAAACCCATATACACATGTGTCATAGTCAGCCACGCCGATGAGTCACAGTAGCGGCTAAACACGTGTCCGTAGATAAGTATTTTATCTCTCGCCCCTCTCTTTCTTTTTCTCTTTCTCTCTCTCTCCCTCTCTCTCTCTCTCTCTCTCTCTCTCTCTCTATATATATATATATATATATATATATATATGTATATATATTATTAATTATTAATAATAAACAAATAATATTTTCAAAATAACCCCATTAACACATGTGTTTCATGCCAAACCTATAATCGTCAGTATAAGGAGGATACACTCCCTGTCGATCACACGGTTCGAACCCTGATACGGAAGTCATGTTTGACTCGGTACCAATGCATATTCATTATGCAGAATGACGGCTTGCTGGAGATTTGATTTATTATTCATAAACAAATAATATTTTCAAAATAAACCCATATACACATGTGTTTCTTGCCAAACCTGCAATTGTTAGTATGGGGGAGTCACACGGTTTGAACACCGATATATATATATATATATATATATATATATATATATATATATATATATATATATATTTCTACGTCAGTTTGTTTATATATATATTGTCGACTATATATATATATATATATATATATATATATATATATATATATATATAATTTATTTAGATACTGTATATTACATATTTCAGCAATGTACCGCGGTTTCATCCAAAAGGGCAGATTTAGACATCTTTAGTAAATCTTCGAGCCCAGTGGAATCATCGGCAAGCTGAAAGGATTGTAGGCACGCCTGACAGGGAATGGCGTCAACAATGATAGAAAAAACGGTGCATCTCTGAGGGTGTCCCCGAAAAAAATCCGGGGTGGGAAGTGATTAACTAAGACTCAAGGGGGGCCTTTATTTTTTAGGAGGTTTTATTTATTATTTATTTTTCTGTTAGCAAGTTTTATTTATTTATTTATTTATTTATTTAATTATCTGTTCTTTTGTAATGTTATTATTATACCTGAAAAAATACGAAAGGGGTGGCTGCATAGTTTACCGTTTTGGCCTGTGAAACCAGTGTGCTTTTTGTTGTCGTTTTTGGGAATAAAGTTATGTATCGGATTAATTGTTCGATATGGAGCTGAAAAAGGTGATTCAAATATGTTTTTATCGACTTAACATGTTTGTTATTTTTATTTATTGAATCGGTGTTTCGTATTTTCTGTTCTTTTTGTAATGTTATTGTTATATCTGGTCTGAAAAAAAAAACACGAAAGGAGCGGCTATATAGTTTGTCTTTAGATCTTAATGGGAAGCGGTGTTTCGTTGATATGTCCCGTTTATACCCAGTAGTGTTGAAAAATAAAAACAAAAAAACGCGAAAAAACGCGAACAAAACAAAAAAAGAACAAAAAATAGTTATAAACGGAATGATGGGTACTATCTGTTATTTCCGTTTAAGTGGTATAAGATTAGTCTCTTTATTAATGGTGTGTTAATATAGTTTGTCTTTAGATCTTAATGGGGAGCGGTGTTTCGTTGATATGTCCCGTTGATATATATATATATATATATATATATATATATATATATATATATATATATATATATATATATATATATATATATGATTATTTTTATTTACACAGACATGTACAAAATCTGCGACACTGTCATGTAGATGTTATCGATCAACAGCTATTATAAACTGAGATTTCATCAGGTAGAGTTAGAATCCGATTTTAACCTTCGATCATATTTGGAAACTCTGTCTGATAAGATCTCAGTTTATAATAGCTGTTGATCGATAACATCGACATGCCAGTGTCGCAGATTTTGTACATGTCTGTGTAAATAAAAATAAGCATATATAAAAGCTTTATTTGATATTGAGCACTTTTTATAAACCCGGTTGAAATTCTTTGGATTACTACCCTGTGGATGTTTTACCTGGATTATATATATATATATATATATATATATATATATATATATATATAAGTAAGAAACTAAAAGTCTGATGATAAGATCTCGATCTTTGAAAAGCCTTGGCTTAAGGAAAGAACAATAAGCATAATTTTATTACAGAATATACCTTGCATTAAACAATTGATATTTGAAATAAATTTGGACATTCGTGCATGTTTATCACTCTTCGTCCATCTATCTTTATATATATATATATATATATATATATATATATATATATATATATATATATATATATATATATATATATATATATATATATATATATATATATATATATATAAAAACAGACTGACATAGAAATATAGTTATGAATAAAGGATTGGACCAAAGAGATGAATAAATATATATTCGAATCCTTGATTTTGAAGGCATTTTTTCAAGATGGAGGGAAACATATTAGATCCACTGGTTTGTGGTATTACAATTCGATACAATTACCGGTCGAGTGTTGAAAAGGCTAAAAAAGCTTCCCCTGTGTGAAGAGGAGATTGCTAGATTAGCAACAGGATCTTTAAATGAGGATCTCGGTTTCTTCCTTATCAATAAAATATTGTTTTGAATAAAAGAGATGCGCGCTCCGATCGTTTTCCATTTTTCTTTGTGTTCAGCCCTCGCAGCTTTGTGTGGATTCGTTACAGGGTAATTATTCATCCACGGATTCAGATGACATAATTCTATTGAATGAGAATGGGAATTTGGTCAAGATATATATATATATATATATATATATATATATATATATATATATATATATATATATATATATATCTTGACCAAATTCCGATTCAATTCGTCCTCCCTTCATGCTTGCGATAATAAAATTTTGAACTCCCTCCCAAAATCATGATATATATATATATATATATATATATATATATATATATATATATATATATATATATATATATATATTATATTTTTTTGAAAAAACCATAACAATGGTGGTATAAAATAACTAAAATTTATTTTAATCTTAACTTTCGAGAATATACTTCTCATTTTCAAAGAGTGTTTTTCTTTTCTTCTTTTTTTTCATCGTCCGATGGAAATGGACTTTTTGGTCAGAAAATCACGTTATGTGTGTAGGCGAGGTGACGCCGGTTTGAATAAGAAAGGGTATTTAGACATATTTTTTAAACCATTGTTTCGTAATAGTATTATATTTTTTTGAACAAAACCATAACAATGGTGGTGTAAAATAAATAAAATTTATTTTAATCTTAACTTTCGAGAATATACTTCTCCTTGTCAAAGAGTGTTTTTCTTGTCTTCTTTTTTCATCGTCCGATATATATATATATATATATATATATATATATATATATATATATATATATATATATATATATATATATATATATATATATATATATATATATATATGTGATATTAAGTTATATTTGTGAGAATATATATATATATATATATATATATATATATATATATATATATATATATATATATATATATATATATATATATATATATATATATATATATATATATATATATATATATATATATATATATATATATGGGTTCGATCCCTCCTACCAGCTAGAATTATTAATTTTTACACTGATGATAGCAAAGTGCTTGAAACGCCGGCGTCTGTAGGTAAAAATAAGTTAATATTATTTACTTTAAATTAATATTGTTATAAGCCCTTTGTATAAGAATGAAGTTGATCCCTGTTCGGGTAAGTTAAAAATAGACTGATACGTAGCTATAAGGCATATTCCGACAACGTTCGTAGAATCTCTAGTCAGTCTTTCTTGATATGCCAACCTTCGCATAAATAAAACTAAAATTCCCTTCTTGAATGTGGTAATGTCCCGTGGCCTAATGGTTACAGCGCTTTCTTACGGAGTTGAGTCTGTGGCAGATATATATATATATTATTATTATATATATTATGTCATCTGAATCCGTGGATGAATAATTACCCTGTAACGAATCCACACAAAGCTGCGAGGGCTGAACACAAAGAAAAATGGAGTTGAGTCTGTGACAGATATATATATATATATATATATATATATATATATATATATATATATATATATAGATATATATATATATATATATTATGACCAAGTACTTGCGTAAACATGTGTTAAAAGCGCACAGTGAAACGCATAGATTAGCGAGTGCTCAGTGCTGTAAAACGACCCTACTGCCTTGTAGGCTAAGTTTTGCCAGAAACCCTGACAGAACATGTGGATCACACTCTGGTGCCAATCATCCTGAGTTCCAGCGTTGATCACTATAATCCTGTTGCTGTTCTGGTACTTTTGACGTATGTGATTCATATGTAGATACCACCCCGCCTAAAAAAAACGGTATTGTCCGCGCCTTTGGGTCTGGATTTACGCCGGTCTATTGGAGGTTGCCGGTCCTATGCAGTTCTAGGAGGTGCACCCTCCCAAGCTCTGCCTCCCCTCTTTGGAGAGGAGTATGTTTATTGCTTACTGTCTGAGGCGCCTCTACCGGGGAATGCCGACTGGGCTGCTCAGGCAATTTTTAAATGGCCAGAGTGCTCACCTCTCGAGCGCTGGCTTATCTAATCCCACTTTCCCGACCTTGTGTCACATCTTACCTTGTGGGAGGTAGATAAATAACACCAACTATATGTTTTAGTGGGATGAATGTAATGAGTAATACGAAATTTAATTTGAAAATGGTTTGGTGGAACGTCAGAACCTTCTTTGATCGTCATGATTCTGGCCGATCAGAGAGACAAACAGCACTTGTTGGACAAGAACTGTTACGTTTCGACATTGATATAGCAGCCTTGTCAGAGACTAGATTGGAACAATACGTTCTCTGCGCGCTTCTCTGCCGTCTTTTAAAAATTCTCTTCCTTCTCCAGCTTTTTTGTTCATTTGCTTTTGACACCTGAGGATGATTCGACGAAGAATCAAAAACGTTCGTGAAACCTATGGAACATTTATTCATTTTTTGATTTTAATGCAAAAAAAAACATCAGAAAAATTGAAAAAACTAAAACGACTAATTCTGTTATTTTTAACAATGTTTGCTGTTATTTTTAACAATGTTATATATATATATATATATATATAACAACAGACTCACGTGCCGATGATTCCACTGGGCACGAAGATTTACTAAAGATGTCTAAATCTGCCCTTTTGGATGAAACCGCGGTACATTGCTGAAATATGTAATATACAGTATCTAAATAAATTATATATATATATATATATATATATATATATATATATATATATATATATATATATATATATATATATCAAATAACTTTTTAAAAAAGACTCGAAGCTATCTTCGTTAAAACCCAGCAACTAAAAATGAATAACATTACGTATAAAACCAGTAACAACATTTTGAAATGTTTAACGTAATGCAATTCATTCCATGACGCTAATTCTGGCGTCTCGGAGTTTTAATTGTTAACGTTTCTCCTGGATCTACACTGGTTCATTCTTTTGACTTCTAACTCACTTCACGTGCCCGTTCTCGGTTGCGTTTTGAAATTAGCTTTTAAAATTTTTTTATTTTCCAGCTTTTTTTTTATTTGTCTTTGTCACCTGAAGATGATTCGACGAAGAATCGAAAACGTTCGTGATACATTCTTCTTTTTTTTGATTTTGACACAAACAAAAAACATTAGAAAAATTGAAAAAAATTAATAAAACATAAGCATTGTTATGTTTAATAATGTTTGCTTAAATAAAAGAAAGCTGCTTAAATACACACACACACACAATATATATATATATATATATATATATATATATATATATATATATATATATATATATATATATATATATATAAGAGTTCGAACGCAAAACGCGATAAATCCAATTTATTTATATTGAGACCTTAAAAACTAAAAGGACGATTATATTAAATCTAAACTTTGACCAAAAACGTATTTTAATTCAAAGCAAAATGAAATAATGCCGGTATCATCAAATATAAAACCTGATTTTACGGCGTGCTTAAATATTTAAATGGAACACTTTTTAGAATGATAGTTTCGTAATTCTGAAAATGGCGTTTATCGCGTTTCGCATTCGAACTCTTCATATATATATACTATATATGTATATACAGTGCGTTACGGAGCGAAGGAGAGGAGGGCTCATTTTATATTCAGCGGGGGTGGAGCAGGAGCAACTCCATTTGGGACCAAAGAGTGGTGGGTTTATCGCTCCGCGCTCCTCGCTCCAAAATTATTTGAGTTTTTTTTCTTTTAAACATTAGTTTTTTGTTCAGCAATAAAATGAAAAGAAAAGAAAGACTCAGAGTTTACCCTGAGTTATGTTTTAAATTATATATCCGGTAAATGTATATGAGATAGGGAGAGAGAAAGAGGAGAGGGAAAGGAAGAGAGAGAGGGAGAAAGAACGAAAACAGAACATTTGAAGTTCTCAGATTTTTACATCGACATGTTAAATTTTTGATGGAACAGTTTTCTTAAGGCAGGAGACAATTTGGCAACAAATGTCTTCAAATGCGCCAGTGAGTCTATAGATGTCTTTGAAGTTATTTTCTCATAGATTTGAACTTTTTTTTGTGTTTATGACAAGGATGTTTATTGCTGATTGAATAAATAAGCCAATTTTTCTTTTAATTCGTGTTTTTAAATAAAGAATTTTAGGTTCAATTATACTATAGGGACCGTTGGATTTTCTCGCCCATTTCGCTCGGTATTCACCCAAATGTTCGATAAAATCGATTTTTGAGGTGAAATGGTACATTTTGTCCTGACAAAAAATTATAATTTATTTTTTAGCATATATCAAATTGAACTTTTATGCCGCATTTTTACCCGTCGTCTTTTCGGCGACATTTTTTGTTATTCTTAAATTCACGACTAGTATGTTTTAACCTTTTCATGTTTGCTTTTAAATTCGTTAAATTCCGTTAAAACTGGCTTTTGTAAATAGAATGTTCAAAGTTTGTTTTTTGTGTGTAATAAAATGTTAAAGCAGTAAAAATAGCTTTAGTCCAAGGAAAATATATTTAGTCCAAGGAAAAAACAATAAAAACCAACATGGCCGCCAGCGATTAAAACCTGGAATTCTCGACACTTTAAAAAGTAAATGAGAATTTTATTTCAGGACCAAAAATACAATTAAGACCAACAATCAGTTTCATCCTAAATTTTGGGCGAATACCAAGTGAAATGAGCGAAAAAAAAAACAGCGGTCCCTATTCTACAATTAAACCGATGTTTAAACTTAATTAAATTAAAGAAAATATCTTAAATTTTAATTTAAAAAAGCAAATAATTAGACTTTCTGACTTATCTGTTGTTTTTAGAACCGAAAGTAGATTAGATATCTTTCTTTATCTTAAAAAATCTATTATCGAATATTAAAATTGTAAGCAGTTTGTTTTTGTTAGAGATTTTAAATATAGACGTTTTCACCTTTTTATTCAATTTTTAAATTTTAATAAATGTGTTTGCACCACCTAGGAAAACTTGCTCCAGTTAATATTTCGGGGAAGGAAAATTTGACCCGATATTTTTTCAACTCCTAGTGTCTAGGCCAGTTATTTTGTATGAAATTTTAAGACATTAAATGGATCTCTCTTATTGACAATTTATTGATATTTTTTGGCCAACTTATGAAAAATATTTTTTAATTCAATCTTTAAAAAATAAACTTCATTGGTTTTATTCGCCCTAAATTGCACTATTGAAAAATAAAATGGATAACTCGATTTGTTTGAAAGCGTTTCTCTGTTATAAATAATAATATACATTATACAATATAGTTACGTTAGTAAAACAAACAAATATTAAACAACAATACGACGATTAATGGCTGTCTCTCCTCTCAGAGAGAAATGTTTTCTTTAAAAAGAAAATAATCAGTAATAATGTTTTAAAGTAAAACTATATTTACTTAAAACAAATCTAAATTCCCTTCCAAAATAAATAGAAAAAAATATCGGGTCAAATTTTCCTTTCCTGAAAAAAAAAATAGGTTGTTAATGTAATGAAAATTAAAATTGTTTTAAAATACTTCAAGGATTTTTCTATTTCTTTTTTATACCCCAGGAAACGAAAATTTACGTATAATCATATACTTCGTCCGACATGTTCTCTATAACTCTCAAAATATTAGCGAGATTTTGTCAAATATTATCTTACGGTCTTACACTTAAAGTGACATCTCAATCAATATTGATGAGATCCTTTGACGCCCACCCCTATCCTTTGACCACTCATTGGTAGAATAGAATGTTTATGAAAGAAGGTACATTTTCATTATGGAGCGCTGAAAAAGAGCCGTTCCTGTTTATAGGAGCTGGAGCAGGGGCGGCTCTTTTTTGAAAATGGGAAGCGTGAGAGGAGCCAGCTTCAATTCTGGGCGTTGGAGCGGGAGCGGGAGCAGCTCCAAAAGTAGTGGAGCGCGTAAAGCCCTGTATATATATATATATATATATATATATATATATATATATATATATATATATATATATATATATGTGTGTGTGTGTGTGTGTGTTTGTGTGTATGTATATATAAATATAATATAACATATATAAATATAAATATAATATAATATATATATAAATATAATAATAATATATATATATATATATATATATATGTATATCTAGGCAGCATCTTCTCTTGCAGGCAAGTATTGTTGAATACAAGAGACAACACATGTCTAGATATCCTTTGGTAGATCCTTTCAATAGTCCGAATTAGGATCTTAGTTTCGGAGGGGAATTGGCTGATGAATTTGCCATAATTTGGATGTGTCTCCCAAGTACCTTCGGACCCATCTGGGTCTATCTTCGGGGGAATAAGGTTAATCAGGTCTAGACCATGTGTTAGTATTTATAGAAGGTTTTTGGCGGGAATTATGTACTTAGTACGAAACTATATTTGGAGCTATAAACATTTTGGAATATTATTACTGATATTAAAGTAAATTCTATTAATTAGGGTTTTTTTGTTTTTTATATATAGGACTTCTAATATATCGAGTTTTTGTTTGTTATTACTAAATTCTAAGATTTTGGTATTTTCTACTAAGAGTCTTCTGAATTCCGATCGGGGGCAGGAGTGGTCGTTAGTTAAGTGTTGGGCTATGGCGCTAGTATCTTATATTCAACAATATATATATATATATATATATATATATATATATATATATATATATATATATATATATATATATATATACACGCACACACACGCACATATATATATATTTATATATATATATACACACATATATATTTGTGTGTATGTATATATAAATATATATATATTTATATACATATATATTTATTTATATATATATGTGTGTGTGTGTATGTATATATATATAGAAATAAATGTTTTGAGGTACAAAACTTATAAATACATTTAAAAAGAATGCACGGAAATCTCTCAAAGGCCCTTTCGACTATCATCTCGTCAGGAGAAAATCGATAGTTTTAATTAATAATAACGTCGAAAGAAAGATATATATATATATACATACACGCACACACACACACACACACATATATATATATACATACACCCACACACATATATATATAAATATATATATATATATATATTTATATATATATGTATGTGTATGTATATATATATGTGTATATATATACACACACACACACACACACATATATATATATATATATATATATATATATATATATATATATATATATATATACATACACATATATATATATATATATATATATATACATGCACACACATATATATGTGTATATATATATATACATGCACACACACATATATATATATACACACACACACACACACACACACACATATATATATATATATATATATATATATATATATATATATATATATATATATATATACTCTTTCTTTTTATCCATTGTATTCTTACCGACCAGTGATTTTTCACTTTACTATTTCTT
This sequence comes from Sepiola atlantica, assembly GCA_963556195.1. Taxonomy (NCBI): domain Eukaryota; kingdom Metazoa; phylum Mollusca; class Cephalopoda; order Sepiida; family Sepiolidae; genus Sepiola; species Sepiola atlantica. The sequence continues at coordinate 1,558,726 of OY744545.1, forward strand.
ACGATCTCGTTATGGAGACCACAATTGTCCACATATCTTTGCGCGAATTTCTGCATATAATGCCCCAATTTCAATGCTAGTTGTGACGGATTGAGCTTCCATAAAAGACACTTGCGAAAAGAAAAAAAATAGAAGAAATAAATACGCGATATCCGTATCCCCTAAAATTGATACAATCATCCTCTCGAAAAAAAAAAAAAAAGGTAGAAAGTAACAAAAAAAGAAGAAAACAACCAAAAAAAATCCCAAGAAAAACAGATTCTACAAAATAAAAAGGAAAAATGAAGTCGTACACTTCTCGGAATATGAAGTTTTTCGCTAGTAGAGCACTTATTCCTGAAATTGGGTGTTGAGTGTATGCAGTATAAATTGGTTGGTCGTTGCCGGAA
>OY744545.1:1561614-1584114 GCA_963556195.1 Sepiola atlantica
CTATCCACATCTTACCCATCCAGAATACAGCAATTATTTCCCCTTTGTCTGAAACATCAATCACGGAATGTGAAGACTAGAGAAGAAAATAGGGAAAAGTAAGAGTTTCGGAAAGTAAACTTTCTACTTTCCTTTATTTATGAAAAAAACAAACAGTAAGTCCCCTTAAAAAAAATCGACGTTAAATAAAATCAATAAACACATAAAAAATAATAATTTATAAGTCACGAAACGTGAGAAACACACACACACAGACACACGAATGGTGGTCACGCAATTTTATTAACATAGACATTATCATAACCACTAGTCCGTTGTAAACGGATGTTTCAGATCTAAGAGAAAAGTGTTGTATCTGTTCTGATACTACACTTTATTTTTTCTGTCTTCGGTCAGTGAACGAGAAATCATTCTAGACCGAGTCAAATTTTATTTTTGATCCTAATTCAGAATGCTATTTGACTCGCACTACATAGCCATTTCCTTCCTCCCTTCATCCGCCATGCAATCAGCACATCCTTTATCGGCCTGCTTGCTGATTTAGCTCCCTTGGCTATTAGTTTCTTCTTCTTTATTAACATTCGAAAGTATTTATGGGATTTATAGAGAGAAGAAAGCTAAAGAAAAATTAAAGTAAAACTCCTCCCGGCAACGCCGAGTATTGATTTACTCCTCTCCAGGAGTTAGGCACAAGGCCAGTTTTTATCTTACTCCCACAAGTAAGATGTGACCCAAGGTCGGGTCGGGAAAGTGTGGTTTAAAAATTGCCTGGGCAGCCCCGTCGGCATTCCCCGGTAGGGGCGGCTCAGGCAGTAAGCAATAAACTTACTCCTCCCGAAAGAGGGGAGGGGAAGCCTGGGAGGGTGGACCTCCTAGAACTGCACAGGACAGACCCATAGACCGGCATAAATCAAGCCCCGTAGGGGAAAAAAAAAAAAAAAAAATTGGGAAGGAGTTCAAAGTTCCCCAAAGAGATTCAGCGATCTTACAAATATATATTCATTGATAATGGTTATCCCGAGGACCTTATCAATGATTGTATTAATAAAAAGGTTGCTGATTTTAAATCCCCTAAAATATTTGGGCCTGTAAAATGCCCCAGGGGTAACACAAGGACCCTACCCTTCCCTGACGTATTTTCGATGGAATGTGCTGGTTTATGCGAGTCTGCAAATGCAAGGAAGTGCGCCCTATATAGCCAGCATCACATTGGCATTTAAATTGATATACAATATTACTATAATTTGTATAGGGCACACTATCCTTGCGAAAGGAAGGAAAAGCAGGTCTTGTAGCATAAACTAATCGTAAGGAAACAGAGTAGAAGCAATTGCTAATGCTATCAACAATCTGTTTACCTAGTTTAATACTATTTCCCCCTATCCAAGGTAATTTTAAATAAATGGGGCATTTTACAGGCCCAAATATTTTTTGAGGTCTTGCATCGAGCAGATTCCAAGAACCATTTGAAAATATTGGAATCTGTCTCTATTGCTATGCGAAAACCTTCCTTGTGCCGGCAGAAGGAATTTGTAAGATCGCTGAATCTCTTTGGGGAACTTTGAACTCCTTCCCAATTTTTTTTTTTTTTTTTCCCCTAACGTAGTGCCTTTTAATCGACTTTTAACGAAATAATTAAATTGAATTTTAATCGCTTCAACGTTAATTTTGGCACACTCAATTTCCCCATTTGCTCTTTCTTTCGAAGTTATTATTAATTAAAACTATCGATTTTCTCCTGATGAGATGATAGTTGAAAGGGCCTTAGAGAGATTTCCGCGTATTTTTTTTAAAGTTATATATATATATATATATATATATATATATATATATATATATATATATATATATATATATATATGTAAATATATATATATATATGTAAATAATGCGATCAAAACACAATGAGAAATGGCGTTTATCGATTTAAAAAAAACGGTGCATTCCTGAAATGTCTATTTGGAAAAAACATATTGGTTGGGAATTAATTGAGTTCTATTTTATTTATTGTTTATGGTTTTGTGTTTTAAAGTTTTTATTTTATTCTACTAAGTGTTTTATTTAATTATTTATTTGCAATTTTGTAGTTTTTATTTAAAGGGTTGTGTTTGGAAGATCGTTTATAGATTGTAGGAGATTTTCAGTGTCTTAAAAAAATGAAAAAACAGAGGGGGGTCGTTTGATTTCATCGTTTAAAAAGTTGTAATAAATATAAACGGTTATGAAAACGAACATAAATGTGAGATTATATATATATATATATATATATATATATATATATATATATATATATATATAATATTTTTTTGAAAAAACATAACAATGGTGGTGTAAAATAACTAAAATTTATTTTAATCTTAGCTTTCGAGAATATACTTCTCAGTTTTTCTTTTCTTCTTCATATATATATATATATATATATATATATATATATATATATATATATATATATATATATATATATATATATATAAATATATATATATATATATATAAATATATATATTTATATATATGTGCATACATATATATGTATATATATGTGTATATGTATATATATGTATATAGATATATATTTGTGTATATATATATATTTGTATATATGTATATATATATGTATAGTGAATGCTTTTATTCAAACATGTACAAGGTCTGCTACACTGGCATGTCGATGTTATCGATCTACAGCTCTCAAGAGCTGAGGTCTCATCAGGCAGATAATTTTTTATGATCCAACTTGGTCTCTGAATTGCAGCTTTATATTTTTATTGATCACTCTTTTATAAGCCCGGTTTGATTCCCTTTGGATTTCTACCCTGTGAATTTTTACCCTACCTGGATTACTATATATATATATATATATATATATATATATATATATATATATATATATATATATATATATATATATATATATATCCGTTGGCCTAATGGATAAGGGCGTAGTATCGTGACTCTCTTCTGAATATATATATATATATATAAAGTTGTGGTCTTAGAGAGCGTTTTGAGAGAATGAGGAAATTTAAGAAGGGGTATGGGAGAAGATAGTTGAGTGGGGGAGAGGGAGGATTTGTTGTGATAGGGTGTGACCACAACTTTCGCCCATCCACCAAAATCACAGCCCCCCTCCCTCTCTACCCATCCTCCTTTCCCTGCATACACCCCCATACACAAACATTCCAACTTACTTTTTCCCCTTCAATCTTGAACCGCAGCCATCTGGTCAAACACCTCCCCCCCTCTTCCTCCACTCTCTCTCTGCCATCCACTTTATCCCTGCTCATCCCCCACCTCTTTCTCTTACCACCAGCCACAGTAGTCCTTGCTCACCCCATCCCTCCATTTTTTACCCACTCACTCTTTTCAACATTCATTTCTATTTCTCCAACAAATACGGACGTCCACCCAGCAGTGGCCACTTTTTCATTCTATTTTTCCTCCCAATATGTCTACCCTACATGTATCTGCACTTGCATGACATTTTTTCTCTATTTTATCATCCTGATGAAGTCTTATAAATAAAGACGAAACGTTGATGTACACATAAAAACATCCATTTTTTGGTTTTCCTTTTTCATTTTCCCATATATATATATATATATATATATATATATATATATATATATATATATATATATATATATATATATATATATATATATCAATTAACTTCAAAATAAATTGTATCTTCTGAGCCAATAGAACAGTGTCCACCATGGCATCCAATATGTCGTCCATCCATCTAAGATATATCAATGACGCACCTTTGGGTCGTCGGCCGAGGACAATGGCGGTCATTGTATCGATGGCAGAACGAAAGTTCCTTTGAAAACATTGATATCGTCAATTTATTTCTACCGATTCCTTGGCAGGTGCTTTGAGGAATTCGCTAGATGAAAAAGACACCGAATCAATACTCACACTTTATTAACTTTTTTGGCTGTTTTAAACGTGTGACAATTTAATCTATGCTTTCTACGAAGGAAATATATATATATATATTTTTTAAAAGTTGGGTATGTGTATATCACTATTTATATAAAGTTGGGTATATGTATATCACTCTTTATACATGTGTATATCTCTCGATATTTAAAGTTAGTAATGTGTATCTCTCTTTCTCTCTCTCTCTCTCTCTCTCTCTCTGCATATATATATATATATACATATATATATATATATATATATATATATATATATATATATATATATATATATATAAAGTTAGACATGTGTTCTCTCTCTATATATATATACAGTTACGTATATATCTATATCTATCTATATATATACATATAGACAGAGTTAGATATTTGGATATCTTTCTATATATACAGTTATGTATGTGGATATCTCTCCGTTACTTCAGGTATCTGGATATCTCTATGAAATTAGGTATATGTATATCTCTCCTTATATAAAGTTAGGCATGTGTATATCTCTATTTATATAAAGTTAGGCAAGCGTATATCTCTTTTTATATAAAGTTAGGCATATGTATATCTCTCTTTGTATGAAGTTAGGCATGTGTATATCTATCTTTATAAAAACTTAAGTATGTGTATATCTTAATTTATATAAATGTAGGCATGTGTATATCTCTCTTTATATAAAGTTAGGCATGTGTATATCTCTATTTATATAAAGTTAGGTATGTATATATTTTTCTTTATATAAAGTTAGACATGTGTATATCGCTATTTATATAAATTTAGGCATGTGTATATCTCTCTTTATATAAAGTTAGGCATGTGTAAATGTCTCTTAATATAAAGTTAGGTATGTGTATATCTCTATTTATATAAAGGCAAGCATGTGTATATTTCTCTTTATATAAAGTTAGGCATGTGTATATCTCTTTTTATATAAAGTTAGGGATGTTTATATCTCTATTCATATAAAGTTAGGCATGTGTATATTTCTCTTTATATAAAGTTAGGCATGTGTATATCTGTCTATATATAAAGTTAGGTATGCGTATATCTGTTTATATATAAAGTTAGGTAAGTGTATATCTCTATTTATATAAAATCAGGTATGTGTATATCTATCTATATAAAGTTAGGTATGTGTATATTTCTCTTTATATAAAGTTAGGTATGTGTATATCTCTCTTCATATAAAGTTAGATATGTGTATATCTCTCTTTATATAAAGTTAGGTATGTGTATACCTTTTTTTAAAATTAAAGTTAGGTATGTATATATCTCTTTTTATATAAAGTTAGGCATGTGTATATCTCTATTTTTATAAAGTTAGGTATGTGTTTATCTCTCTTCATATAAAGTTAGATATGTGTATATCTCTCTTTATATAAAGTTAGGTATGTGTATACCTTTTTTTATGAAAGTTAGGTATGTGTATATCTCTCTTTATATAAAGTTAGGAATGTGTATATCTCTATTTTTATAAAGTTAGGTATGTGTATATCTCTCTTTATATAAAGTTAGGCATGTGTATATCTCTCTTTAAAATTAGGTATGTGTATATCTATCGATATTTAAAGTTAGTAATGTGTATCTCTCTCTCTCAATAACAAATAATCTACGTAACATTATAGGCGATAAGAAGTTGTGCAGGTAATTGTGGTCTAGTGTTTAGAACGCTGGTCTACGAATATTAACACCGAAGGTTCGATCCCTTCCCTGGGAGGCATGCTGATGACGGCTTATAGCCAGAAACGCGCGCCCATGTCTAACTTTTGTGCACGCAAAAAATTAATTATAAAAATTAATTACAAAAATCTGTATACAAAAAAATTGTTTATTAATTTATCAAAAATCGCAATCTCTCTCTCTCTCTCTCTATATATATATATATATATATATACAGACGCTTTTGTAGTTTACGAACCGGGTTGAAATAATAACATTTTTTAGAAAGCCATACTTAACACGAGGAGAGGGCTTTCCTAACGATTCTGTAGTTGCACTCAACAATGTAATAAACAAAAGGTATCGTAAAACTTGAATTTAACTTAAAAATCTTATCTAAAAAATAACCCGGTTCGTAAACTGCACAAGTACCAAAAAGATAATATACGAAGTGTTTTTTTTTAGTTGAGGGGGGGGGGGTAGCCCCGTATTTACAACTAGATCCCCTGCAAGAACGGTTCTAAAATCTATTTTCAATCGATATTTATTTCATAATTTTCGAATTTTTTTACTTTGACAAAATTGACGAATTTTCCGTTGCACCGAGGTAAACACAAGGTCGATTTTTAATGTGTGGAAAATTCAGATATCTAAAAAGGAGAACTCTGGATTTTAACAAAAATTTAGATTACCTTAGTCTAGAAGGATTTCTCCTTCACTGACCGAGGACAGAAAAGAAGAAACGAAGTATCAGAACAGATACTACACTTTGCAATATTTATTTGCACAAAAAATACGAAATTATACAAAAATTGATACTACATTTTGCTCCTGGCCAAAAGGCCAAGAAAGTATGTAACTATTCTAGTTAAGTTTTTTGGTTGCCACCTGGACTTGAGGTTATTGATAGAGTTAAGTGATTTTTTGGGGGGTGGGTGGTACTGTTTCGACATGAACTTAAGGTTAGTTGTTAGATTAATGGATTTTTATCCCCCCCCCAAAAAAAACAACACATTTTATATCCATTTACAAAAGAAAAATATGATTATATGCACTTTAAACGCTATCCCGATAGTGATCCGCCAGAAATGTGGGATGATTTTACGTTAAATTTATACGACATACTCTAAATTCTGAAATAATTATTTTTCATTCCCAACACGTAATCGCCTAAAAAAAGGATGATCTCATTTCTGTTTAGGCGCCATCTAAACATTACTACATTTGGAGCCATATTAACATAATTACATTTGGAGTCATTTAAACATTACTACATTTAAGTCATCTAAACATTACTACATTTGTATTCATCTAAACATTACTACATTAAAGTCATCTAAAAATTATTATATTTGAAGTCATCTAAACATTACTATATTTGAAGTCATCTAAACATTATTATATTTGAAGTCATCTAAACATTACTATATTTGAAGTCATCTAAACATTACTATATTTGAAGTCATCTAAACATTATTATATTTGAAGTCATCTAAACATTACTACATTTAAGTAATCTAAACATTATTATATTTGAAGTCATCTAAACATTACTACATTTAAGTCATCTAAACATTACTATATTTAAAGTCATCTAAACATTACTACATTTAAGTCATCTAAACATTACTACATTTAAGTCATCTAAACATTATTATATTTGAAGTCATCTAAACATTACTATATTTGAAGTCATCTAAACATTACTACATTTGAATTCATCTAAACATGACTATATTTGAAGTCATCTAAACATTATTATATTTGAAGTCATCTAAACATTATTATATTTGAAGTCATCTAAGCATTACTACATTTAAGTCATCTAAACATTACTATATTTGAATTCATCTAAACATGACTATATTTGAAGTCATCTAAACATTATTATATTTGAAGTCATCTAAACATTACTATATTTGAAGTCATCTAAACATTACTACATTTGAATTCATCTAAACATGACTATATTTGAAGTCATCTAAACATTATTATATTTGAAGTCATCTAAGCATTACTACATTTAAGTCATCTAAACATTATTATATTTGAAGTCATCTAAACATTACTACATTTAAGTCATCTAAACATTATTATATTTGAAGTCATCTAAACATTACTATATTTGAAGCCATCTAAACATTACTATATTTGAAGTCATCTAAACATTATTATACCTGAAGTCATCTAAACATTACTATATTTGAAGTCATCTAAACATTACTATATTTGGAGCGCTCTAAACATTGCTAGATTTGGAGCCATCTAAACATTACTACATTTGGAGCCATCTTAACATTACTACATTTGAAGTCATATAAACATTATTATATTTGGAGCCATCTAAACATTACTACATTTGAAGTCATATAAACATTACTATATTTGAAGTCATCTAAGCATTACTACATTTAAGTCATCTAAACATTATTATATTTGAAGTCATCTAAACATTACTACATTTAAGTCATCTAAACATTATTATATTTGAAGTCATCTAAACATTACTATATTTGAAGCCATCTAAACATTACTATATTTGAAGTCATCTAAACATTATTATACCTGAAGTCATCTAAACATTACTATATTTGAAGTCATCTAACATTAATACATTTGGAGCCATCTAAACATTACTATATTTGGAGCCATCTAAACATGTCTACATTTGGAGCCATCTAAATATTACTACATTTAGAGCCATCTAAAGATTATTTATAATTGTTGCTGGTTTATGCACAAAAGATTTTAAAACATAACCCAACGATTCTTTTTTTTTGAAATCTCAAAATAGCGAACATATTTGAAAAAAAAAATGAACAAGGCTTTTATTCAAATAAAATCAAGATGGCGGCTATTTTAACATTTTATTTCGGTATAGAAATGGCGCCAAAATAAACATAAAAAAATAATGAAAATCGTTATCGATTTGGTTTAAGTGACCGTCTATATATCAATTCCTTTGTTAGTTTTTGAATAACTACAGCCAAAGCTGGAGGTCGTTGCAATGTTCTTTGTTGGTTTCGCAAAGTTTTCAAAAATATATATATATATCAAGAAAAAATACAGAAAACAAAACCGATCTCTTGTCTTGAATAGACGAATTACAATAAATTAGTTTTCTTCGGGTCAGAACAACGAACAAAAGGAACGCACTCTCAAATAAACGAATAAATACGATAAAGCACATAAATATATAAACAAAGAAATAAACTGGAATAATCCAACGGTACTCGAAAAGGCACATATTCACGCATATGAGACGCCTACTCTAAAACAATTGTTTCTCAAATGTCCTCGTGGGCCTAAATCTCGTGAGGTCGATACGAGCCGTGTACCCTGCAAGTCCAGATACAAATAATAATGGAGGAAATCGTGTCTATATGTATTTGTAAAGAGAGAATATAGCCACGACTTCCGCTAAAAAGGCCTGTTCGATCGAAAATGACGTCATGCACTTTAGTGGAAGCGAGACATGCTGAAAAGTCAGGCTTTTGATAACGAATGATAGCTTAAAAAAAGTTTAAGAAAACTTTTGAAATTGCATTTTCGGCGATCATGTGATCCTATCTTAAAAAGGGTTGGAAGGTGATAACGTACATACAAGCATGAAATTGCCGTAGCGTATTATTATATAGATCGGCTGGTTGACAGCATGGCTGGCTTGGAACAATTGCGCTTCGATCAGCTGTAGCACGACCTTCGTGAAGAAGGCCTGTTCGATAGAAAATGACGTCACACACTTTGAGGAAAGCGAGAAAAGTCAGGTTGTCGATAACGAATGATAGCTTTTAAAAAAGAGTTTTTTGAAAACTTTTAAAATTACATTTAAGAAAAGAAAAGAAAGAAACACGATCCGATTTATACTGAAACTGAACCTTATTCTAATCTTAATAATAATGATGATGATGATGATGATGATGATGATGATAATAATAATGATAATGATAATGATAATAATAATGATAATAATAATGATAATAATAATACTGCTACTAATGATAATGATAATAATAATAATAATAATAATAATAATGATGATAATGATAATTATAATAATGATGAAAATAATAATAATAATAATGATAATAATAATAATAATAATAATGATGATAATGATGATAATAATAATAATAACAATGATAATAATAATAATGATAATAATAATAATGATAATAATAATACTGCTACTAATGATAATGATAATAATAATAATAATAATAATAATGATAATGATGATAATAATAATGATGATAATAATAATAATAATGATAAAAATAATAATAATAATGATGATAATGATGATGATAATAATAATAATAATAATAATAATAATGATAATAATGATAATAATAATAATGATAATAATGATAATAATAATGATAATAATAATAATAATAATAATAATGATAATAATAATAATAATAATGATGATGATGATAATAATAATAATAATAATAATAATAATAATAATAATAATAATAATGATAATAATGATAATAATAATTGATTCTAAGTACAAACGAAAACACACGTAACTTGAGAAAGCTTTATTCGACATACAATGTCGGTACAATATTAATGCTGCTATTTCAATTGTTTAGTAAAAGCAGGAGAGTTCTCCAAAAGGGAGATAATTCAAAATAGGGGAAATTATTCGTAATTGTTAATTACACCGATTTTAAGTTAGAATATCAACCTATTTGCTGTATAGAAAATATTGTTGTTTACGATGTATGTAATTACGTGTGTTTCTACTTACTTGTCGGGAGGTTTTCTACTCCGATGTCTTATTTCCTCGAACCGCTTGCCTTTGAAATTCCCTTTCTGCTCCCTGTTTCGCAGACCGTACCAACATACAGGTATTTAAATGTAATTACTCCCCAACTCCCCACTCAGGTTGACCCCCCCCCCAAATTTGACCCCTATCACCTTGTTTGGGGTGACTAAAAGCAAAACAAGTCACTCATCTCTCACTCAGCTATCTATGTACTTTTCTCGCCTTCACTAGAAGTTCTCACACAAGTCATCGTCAGCGATTGCTCACCGACAACAACCAGTGGTGTTCCCTGGAGTCTGAGTGACAACAAGCCTCCCGAGATTTCCAGTACTCTCCACCTCTTTTCGATAACCACCGCAAATGACCTTGCGAAATCGCAACAGCCGCTTACCATTGATTTCTTGCTGGTAAGAACCATTTTTCTTCTCTGGGATTTGAGTGGCAATAAGCCTCCACAAGATTCCAGCACTTTCCGCACTTTTCCAGTGGAGGTCTGGTTTGTGCTGTACCTCCTCGGTCTTCTCATCCTCCTGGACCCTCTACAAATATGTTGTGTGGTGTCAGCCTAGGTCGACGCCATTTGTGGAAGGGAGACTTATGGTGTCATGTTTCAGTTTCTGTTCGTTCGTGATGTGGTGTTATTCATGTGGTTTTCTTTTCTTCCTGCTGTAAATTCCATGTGACTGGTTACCCTTCGTAGCTTATGCGAGATGGTTTCCGCATTCGAGGATTTTCCTTAAGATTGCAGCTGTTTTGATAATTGCCGTCCTTTGTGCTGCCCTTTCTCGGTCTTCTCATCCTCCTTGACCCTCTACAAATATTTTGTGTAGTGTCAGCTTAAGCCAGTATCATTTTTCGGGGAGAGGGAGGGGCTTATGACATTTCTTGCAGGTTCTGTTCATGCGGTGGTGTTTTACCTGTGGTTTTGGTTTCTTCTTGTACTTCCATGTGACTGGTTACCATTTGTAGCTAATACGGGTTGGTTTCCGCATTCGAGGGGTTTCCTTAAGATTGCAACTGTGTTGATCATTGCTGTCCTTTGTAATGTTTCAGTGATCCCTTTGATTCCAATTTCTCCCAGTCTTTTCTCCAAGTTTTTTTAGGACTGTTCCTAGTGCTCCTACGATTATTGGTATTATACTGACTTTCTTCATGCTTCATATTGCTTTCAGTTCTCTGGCAAGTTGCGTGTATTGTCTTCGTTCTTCCGGCTCCTTGATCTTCACTCTGTGGTCTGCTGGAACGATGAAGTCTACGATTTTGTAAGATTTTTCTTTCTTGTTGATTATTATTTGTACTGACTAGGAATTCTCACACTGCCTATCATCAGTGACTACTCACCGAAAACAACCACTGGTATTCCCCGGAGTCTGAGTGACAAACAGTCTCCCCAGATTTCCAGTATTCTCAACCTCTTTTCGATAGCCACCGCAAATAACCTTGCGGTATCGCAACAGCCACTTACCATTGATTTCTCGCTGGTAAGGACCATTGGTCTTCTCTAGGATTTTGGTGGCAATAAGCCTCCCCAAGGTCCCAGCACTCTTTACACTTCCAGTGGAGGTCTGGTTGGTGCTGTCCCTCCTCGGTCTTCTTATTCTCCTTGACCCTATGCAAATATTTTGTGTGTCAGCCTAGGCTGACACCATTATTATTATTATTATTATTATTATTATTATTATTATTATTATTATTATTATTATTATTATTATTATTATTATTATTATTATTATTTACTCACTAGGAGTTATCACACTGGTCATCGTCAGTGGTCACCCACTGCCGACAACCTGTGGTATTCCCTGGAGTCCGAGTGACAACAAGTCTCCTCAGGCCTCCAGTATGCTCCACCTCTTTTCGTTCATCACCGCTGATGACCTTGCGGTAATCGCAACAGCCACCTACCAACGATTTTCCGCTGATAAGGGCCATTGGTCCCCTCTGGGGCCCGAGTCGCAACAAGCCTTCCCAAGGTCCCAGAGCTGTCCGCGCTCTTCCAGTGGAGGTCTGGTTTGCGCTTTCCCTCCTCGACCCTCTGTCCATAATTTTGTGGCGTCAGCCTATGCTTGCGCCTCTCTCGTGCGGTTGTATTTTCCCCGGTTCTGCTGTCTTGTGCTTTCATGTGTTTGTTCTCCATTCGTTGCTTATGTGGGTTGGTTTCCGCATTCGAGGACATTTCTCAGGATTGTAGCTGTTTTGATCATTACTGTCCTTTGTATGGTCTCAGTTATCCCTTTGATTCCTATTTCTCCCAGTCTTTTCTCCATGTTTTTGGGGACTGTTCCTAGTGCTCCTATGATTATTGGTGTTATACTGACTTTCTTCATGTTCCATATTCCTTTCAATTCTCTGGCAAGTTCAGTATATTTGCTTCTCTTTTCCGTCTCTTTGATCTTCACTCTGTGGTCTGCTGGAACGGCAAAGTCCACGATTTTGCAGGATTTTTCTTTCTTGTTGATTATTATCATATCCGGTCTCCTTGTTGTTATGGGTTTGTCTGTTTGTACATTCATATCCCATATGATTTTGTGTTTTTCGTTTTCTAGTACAGTTTCTGGTTTGTGTGTGTACCGTTTTTTTGCATATTCGAAATTCAGTTGTTTGCACATTTCCCGGTGTACTTCTTTCCCCATGCTGTCATGTCTGTTCTTGTATTCCCTTTGTGCTAGCTTGCTGCATTCACTTATTATATGATTTATCGTTTCGTCTCTTTGTCCACACAGTCGGTATTTGCTGTTTTCCTGGGTTTTATTTATCTTTGCTTTAATAAAGTTTGTCCTAATCGCATTGTTCTGTGCGGCCGTCAGCAGAGATTCCGTTTCTCTGTTCAGGTGTCCTTTTCTTAGCCATGCCCAGCTGTTTTCATTGGCTTCATCGCTTGTGAGTCTTGTAAAGCGTCCATGTAGTTGTTTTTCTTCCCACTTTTCCTTTCTTGTCTTTTTGTTTCTGGGTTCAGTACTTCCGGGGTTGTTTGTTGGGCTGGTGTCTCTTGCTGTAGTGATCAGTCTTTCCGTGTTCTGGGTTACATATTTCTCCAGCTCTTTTTTGGTGTCTTCCACACAGTCTTCTATACTTACCAGTCCTCTACCTCCTTCATTTCTTTTCACGTAGAGTCTGTCCGTGTCGTCTTTTGGGTGCAAAGCATTGTGCATAGTCATTAGTTTTCTTGTTCTTTGGTCAAGGTGCCTGAGTTCTTCTTTGGTCCAGCCTATGAATGGTCCAGAGTATCTTATTAGTGATACAGCCCATGTGTTTATCCCTTTTACTAGGTTTCTGCTATATAGTTTAGTTTCTAAGAGTTTCCTTGTTCTTCGTAGATATTCTTTTCCAATCTTCTCTTTCATTTCTGTATATTTGATTGTGTCTGCTTCCAGAACTCCCAGGTATTTGTAGCTATCATGTTCTCCTAGCGCCCTCATCTCCTCTTGGTTGGGGAGTTCTATACCTTCTGTCGTCTCCAGTTTTCCTTTTTTGATCTCTAGCAGTGCACATTTTTCTATTCCATACTCCATTTGGATATCTTGGCTGAATATCCTGGTTGTGTTTATCAGCTTTTCCAGTTCTTTTTTGTTTTTTGCAAACAGTTTAAGATCATCCAGGTGGTTTATTCTTTGTTCTGTATCCGTAAACCTGTATCCGGCATCACACTTTCTGAGTATGTAGTTGAGTGGCATCATGGCTATTATAAACAGTAGTGGTGATAGGGAGTCTCCTTGAAAAATGCCTCTCTGTATTTTTATCTCAGACAGGTATTGTCCTCCGGCTGTCAGTTTTAGTCTCCATGTTTCCATTGCTTTCTGGATGAGATTAATAATCCTGTCTGGTATCTTGTATATCTTTAAGCATTCAATTATCCATGTTTGGGGGATTCTGTCGTAGGCGTTCTTGTAGTCAATCCATGCCATGGTTATGTTCTTTTGTCTTCTCTTCACCTCCTTCAGGGTCTTTTGATCAATGTATAGTAGATCATGTGCCCCTCTTTGTCCTTTCCGGCATCCTTTTTGTTCCTCGGGGAGCAGTCCACGATTGTCCAGGGATTGGTAGATTTGTTCTCTCAGTTGTGCTGTGAGAATTTTCCACATTATTGGTAGACATGTTATCGGTCTGTAGTTGCCGGGGGTCGTTCCCTTTTTGGGGTCTTTTTGTATTAGTGTTGTTCTTCCTTCCGTCATCCATTCTGGTACGTCTGTTATTTATTATTATTATTATTATTATTATTATTATTATTATTATTATTATTATTATTATTATTATTATTATTATTATTATTATTATTATTATTATTATTATTATTATTATTATTATTATTATTATTATTATTATTATTATTATAATAATAATAATAATAATAATAATAATAATAATAATAATAATGATGATGATGATAATAATAATAATCATAATAATAATAATAATAATAATAATAATAATAATAATAATAATAATAATAATAATGATGATGATGATAATAATAATAATAATAATAATGAAAATAATAATAATAATAATAATAATAATAATAATATTATTATTATTATTTTCTTCTTCTTCATGGTTCATTTTATATTTTAAATATTTTAAATATTTAATTAGCTGTTTCTAATGTATTTTCATTGCTATTGTCATATTTGAGCTGACTGATATATGATTGCATAATGGGAGTTTATGTCTCCAATATTGTCTGAATATATGTTTTTAATACTGAAATCTGAGGTTTTTTGTTCTGAAATGACTTCTGTATGTGATGTTGTAAAGGACGCTGATGAAGCGACAGTTTGGGTCATATAAAGTATGATACAAAATATTTTTTTCCAAATTGTCTTGGAAACGATCGTACACCAAATAATTGTTGTGTTTTAATTCTTGGAACTGATATAGATAATGTTCTAATTTTGTTGATCTAAACTAACTTATATATATATATATATATATATATATATATATATATATATATATATATATTCCCGAAACAGTTTTTCATGGTAAACAACTGATGATCCATTAAAATAGTGTTAGAAACAAACTAATATAATAACTGTAAAAAATAAATTGACTTACATGAGTGATTTTCCATAGCACTAGATAGAGTGAAAGAATAAAATAAGGTGCGAATCAAATTTTATTACAATTCAAAGTTCAAGCAAAGTACTTTAAAATCCTTAACTCAATAGTTTCCATTACCGCATGTAATAACATTCATTTTTATCTGGATGTTCACTAATTAAAGATATTAGTTGCCTCTTATATCTTTTGTTGTATTAACGCTTTGCGACTGACACGCGCACCCACACATCTATGCATATACATACAAAATGATCTCTCATATATATATATATATATATATATATATATATATATATATATATATATATATATATATATATACTAGCATAATTTTGCTAGGTCCAGAGAATGATATAATGAACAAACTGCATACATTGACCCCCCCCCCACGGGAAGAGGTAATGACTAAGAGGATTATATTGTGACGAACGAACACTACGCCCTAGCCACCAAAGAGGAGTTAATGCCTGGGAGGATGATATCATGAAACAGAATAGATAGTAAACTACCCCGACCCCTTAACATAGAGAGAAAGAATAGATTAGGGCGTAGGATTGTGACTCCCTTCTGAATCTACGAACTGCGTTCGAACCTGTCTGACCGCCTGAAACCGCCACTTCCTGCACTGATGAGGACGTAAGTCCGAAACAACGTTGTCTGTAGGTAAATACACTTTAATATTTAATAAAAGAATATTCATATTATATTTCATTTTATTTTTTGTTCTTATTTTTATTTTCATTTTATTTTTATAATTTTTATAATGTTTTATTATCATTTTATCTTTCTATTTTTATTTTATATTTGTAACTTATTCCTTTTTCTAATATTTATCTCTGTGGCTCCTCCTGTCAATAGATGTTCCTCTACGACGAGCTTGTTATTTTTTCCTTGAATTTCTGTAAGACGTGGTGCTAAAAGCGCTGATGAAGACGTTTTGGAGTAGCTTTGTTAATTTTACAAAATAAAAAAATAAGATAAAGTATTTCCAGAATGTTTTGGAAACGATCGTACGCCATACTAGACTTGATGTTCTAATTCTTGGAACAATTGTAATGTTCTAATTCATTAAATCCTCTTATATATATATATATATATATATATATATATATATATATATATATATATATATATATATATATATATATACATACATATATATATATATATATATACATATATATATACATATATATATACATATATATATACATATATATATATATATATATATATATATATATATATATATATATATGTACGTATAGTTTGGCAGCAAATTGTTATTAAGACAGGCTTCGTTAAAATCCACGGAGTTCTACTTTTTTTAGATTTTCTATACATATGTAAATCAATAAAACATAAATAAATTAAAGAATGAAGAAGAAAAAAAGCTATAAAAATGGAAGCGGAAAAAGACCCATATTAGCTAAAATCAACCTCCTGAAGACGGACGAGACGTCCGAAAGCGCTCGAGATTTGACCCAAACCATAACGATGGGTGCTATACTGCACCAGCTACTACCACACGATCGTAAAATCGCTCGAAGAGTCGAACGACTAACCAAGAAAATCTCAAAAAAGCAGAACTCCGTGGATTTTAACGAAGCCTGTCTTAATATATATATATATATATATATATATATATATATATATATATATATATATATATATCTGAAGGAGAGAGAGAGAGAGAGAGAGAGAGAGAGATAATGATCCTTTGTTTTTTCATATAATTTGAGAACACATTGTAACATGCTCATATATTTCTGGAGTTGAGACATGTTTTCAAAAGTATTAGTATGTTTTAATTAACTGATGAAGTCATTCACCTCTCCCTTAACTATTTATGTATTTTTATCTCTCCCTCTCTAGCCGTATAAGCTCAACCACTCCCTAATATTTCCGAATATGTGTACGTTTTTTATCCTTCTTTCTTTCTGTCTTCCTAAACATTAAAAAAATATCCTGTCTCCCCGTCTTTAATACATAGCCATCGTTCAATCAATTCTCGGGTTTTCAGGATCGGCTCGGATCTGAATACATTGTGTTTCTTTTTTATTCACGCATGCAATAGATTAACCCCCGCCAAGGACGACCTCTCTTTTTTTTTCAAATAGGCTGGCTGTGTTGTCTACCCAAAATGACACCAGTATTTCTATAAATTTCAAAAGAGCGGGCAGAAGAAGTCAGTTATGTTTCTCAGAGCAACGTCTGTTGCTCAGAGATTCTTGACTGGAAAGTACCAGTCGGGGATCCGTTTTCGACATGAGTGTGGAAAACGGATCCTCGACTGGTACTCCGGAAGAAACTGGGTCATTTTGGTGACCTTTTATCTCTCGGGATGAGGTATTAGTCCTGGGAGGTCAACCCTCACAGGCCATGCCCCACCTTTTTTGTGGAGGAGTTAGTTTATTGCTACCGAAGCAATTTTTAATAGGCAAGAGTGCTCAACTCCCGGCCTTGTGCCACATCTTCCTCCGGCGGGAAGGAGGTAAATACCTAGTTGGGTTTCTATGGGTCTCAGATGATGGATTGTTTGTGCTGATATCGATCCTGAACCAGTTTTCGTGAGGTTAGACTCTGAAGCGTTCGGCTGTCCTACGTAAACGCCCGAGAGATGACGAGCCAATTTGTACCAGACGACAATTCTAATACGGTGCTGCGTCCTATGATAATAATATTTTGCTTGTTTTGTTTTTTGTTGTTGTTAGGGTTAGGGTTGGGGTTAGGGTTTAGGGTTAAGGTTTAGGGTTAGGGTTTAGTGTTTGGGTTAGGGTTAGGGTTTAAGGTTAGGGTTAGGGTTTAGTGTTTGGGTTAGGGTTAGGGTTAGGGTTTAAGGTTAGGGTTAGGGTTAGGGTTAGGGTTAGAGTTAGAGTTAGGGTTTAGGGTTAGGGTTAGGGTTTAGGGTTTAGGGTTAGGGTTAGGGTTAAAAATATTTATTTGATAACAGTAATTTCGCTCTTTTTTGCTTGTTTTATTTGTTTTGTTGTTTAAAAAATTTCTTGCAACTATAACTAAAAATTATAGGACGCAGCAACGTATCAAAATAACAAAAAATATTTATTTGATAACAGTAACTTCGCTATGTTTTGCTTGTTTTGTTTTTGTTGTTGTTTCTTTTAGAAAATTTCTTGAAAATATAACTTACAACCACAGGACGCAGCAACGTATCAAAATTGTCGTCTGGTACCATACGGCTCGTCAACACTCGGGCGTTTGCGTAGGACAGCCGAACACTTCCGAGTCGAACCTCACGAAAACTGGGTCAGGATCGATATCAGTACCGGACTGTTCGATTGGAAAATATGTCTTAACTATTTATATATTTTTCTCGCTATCTCTAGCCCTGTAAACGTAACGACTCCCTGATATTTTCGTAATATCTCTGTGACTTAAATATGTGTATATGTCTTCTCGTTCCTTACTTTTCTTTCTGTCTTCCTAAACAGTTTTTACAAATGTTCTGTCTTCCCTCAAGTCGAGGACGCTTTCTCGACAATCAGTCCATCAGAAACTGGGCCATTACGGTAGCCTTTTATCTGTCGGGCTGAGGTATTCATCATGGGTAGTCCTAGGTGGTCCACCCTCCCAGGCATTGCCTCCTCTATTTTGTGAGGAGTTTGTTTATTGCTAACTGCCCGAGGCGCCCCGACCGGGAAGTGGCTAAGCTGATAGACTGTTTCTGTTCGATTGGAACATATGTTTGTCTCGATTTGCAAGTCTGTTGTTTCGTAAGGAAACCAAGTATCGTTTTAACTTCTCAAAATAAAACGTTGTTACTTGTTTTAAACTTGTTTTAAACTTGAGTTTTTCGAAATTGGGAGTGAAGGCAAGAATTGTGGGCGGGGGTAAGAATGCTGGTTCGTTAGGTGCTAAGCTATGACGTTGATAGAAGATAAATGCATTGTTAACCTTGTCGATAAAGTTGTAGTAGTTGAGCCAATGTATAAGTTTTTTTTTTGCTGTCGGAGACACAGTCTCCCAATAGGCATCTGAATTTATATATATGAGGTTCGTCCTATTCAAAACTCTGGTTGAAGGGGTAGAATTATTATTAATAATAAGGTTAGCGGTTTTTAATTTACTGTAGTAAATGATAAGTTTTATTTTTTTATTTGGATCAGTAGGAAGTACGTTTTTATTAATAATATATTTAATGCTTGTTCATCAATTTTATAAGTATGATGAAACTGGATACGGAAGAATAATTTATAAATGTGTTAAGTGGAGGATTGGATTTGTTAATATTTTTGTAGAGATTATTTCTAAACTACCTAATTTATTGGTCAATAATATAATTAGCTAGGGAAGCCATTACTTATTAGAGTTTGTTTGCTTTTGTTGGGTTAATTTTGGAAAATAGTTTTGGAGGAGGAAATTAGATTTTAATAATACCTATTTTATATGAAGGGGCATTCGCTAAGAAAGTTAACCCTAACCCTAACTCTAACCCTAAACCTAACTCTAAACCTAACCCTAACCCTAACTCTAACCCCAACTCTAACCCCAACTCCAACTCTAACCCCAACTCCATCCCTAACCCCAACTATAACCCTAACTCTAACTGTAACCCTAACTTTAACTCTAACCCTAACTCTAACCATAACCCTAACCCTAACCCTAACCCTAACCCTAACCCTAACTATAACCCTAAACCTTACCCTTACTCTAACTCTAACTTTAATCCTAACCCTAACTCTAACCCTAACTCTAACCCTAACCCTAACTTTAATCCTAACCCTAACTCTAACCCTAACTCTAACCCTAACTCTAACCCTAACTCTAAACCTAACCCTAACTCTAACCATAGCCCTAACTCTAAACCTAACCCTAACCCTAACCCTAACTCTAACCCCAACTCTAACTCTAACCCAAACTCTAACCCCAACTCCAACCCTAACTCTAACCCTAACCGTACCCCTAACTTTAACTCTAACCCTAACTCTAACATTAACCCTAAACCTAACCCTAACTATAACCCTAACCTAACCCTTACTCTAACTCTAACTTTAATCCTAACCCTAACTCTAAACCTAACCCTAAACCTAATCCTAACCCTAAACTATTTTATATTAAGAGGCATTCGTTAAGAAAGTTAAGGGTGCATGTATTTTTATTAGTAGATTTTTGATACGTGAGCGTTGAAAATTGATTGTTGTTCGTGTCTATAAACACATCTAAAATTTTGTTGTTAATGTTTAAATCATACGTTAGCCTTCTGTCTCCAACTCAAAGTCAATGATGCCTGACTGTTGGAGTTCCTGGTAGTGTGTAGTTGACTTGGTTATCTATCACATTACGCACACAGAATTATGTTCACTGTTGATAGAAAGGTGATTTACTTAATGTCACGCTAGGATAAACAGGTGCGTTGGCCATGAGCAGGTATTTTTCCTTTTCTTTCAATTTTGCAATCAGTTTGTTAGAAAAGACAGAAAATAAGAGAGGTCGTCATCAGCGGGGATTCATCCGTTTCATGCGCGAAGTAAAAGAAACACAATGGATTCGGATCCGAGCCGCTCCTTAAAACCCGAGAACTTATCTAACGATGGCTACGTATTTAGGGAAGACAGAAAATAAATACAATTTTTTTGTAAAGAAAGAAGAGTGGGACAACAGTAACGCTTTGCGACTGACACGCGCACCCACACATCTATGCATATACATACAAAATGATCTCTCATATATATATATATATATATATATATATATTGTGTTTCTTTTTCTTCGCGCATGAAACCGATGAATCCCCGCTGATAACGACCTCTCTTATTTTTCTTTCTTTTCTAACAAACTGATTGCAAAATTGAAAGAAAAGGAAAAATACCTGCTCATGGCCAACGCACCTGTTTATCCTAGCGTGACATTAAGTAAATCATTCATTCACTGTGGAGGTCCCCAGATGCCGGAGAGCCTTCTACTCCAAAAGCTTCTTTCCTCGTGCTGCTGGCCTCTGGAACTCCCTCCCTGCCTCCTGTTTTCTCCGACGGTACTGACATGCAGAAATCTTAAACTAATGTAAACAGACATCTCGCTGCGCGGATCATGATTTAGGCTGACCCCCCCTCCCCCAACCTTCTCCCCTCTTCTTTTTTCTCAGTAGCCCCCTACGTCTACAGTGGCGGCCTGCCTTGTTTGGGGTAAACCATGTTACTATATATATATATATATATAATATAAATATAGAGGCAAACAAGCCTTCAAAAACCATGTATTAGATGCGAGTAATTAAATCAAAAGAAAAATAAAAATATTTCGAAACATTTAATAAAATATTTCAAAATACCTTCCGTTTTTTTTTTTTTCTTCATCTTGATTTTTTTTTTTAGCTAATATTTCGCTTGACAAAAACAAGCTTCATCAGAGCCAAGACAAATAAAGGTATAACCTTTTTTTTTTTTTCCATAATTTACTTCCTGGTGTTGGTGAAGTGTCACGTCCGGTGTTGTGGACTATTGTTGAAAATGTCTGTTTTAAATAGAATAGAACTTGAATGCGCATGGTCGCTGCGAGTTATAAATTAGGAAAGTTCATTTTATAAAGCATCTTTTGTAAGTTAATATAAATATAGAGGCAAACAAGCCTTCAAAAACCATGTATTATATGCGAGTAATTAAATCAAAAGAAAAATAAAAATATTTCGAAACATTTAATAAAATATTTCAAAATACCTTCCGTTTTTTTTTTTCTTCATCTTGATTTTTTTTTTAGCTAATATTTCGCTTGACAAAAACAAGCTTCATCAGAGCCAAGACAAATAAAGGTATAACCTTTTTTTTTTTTTCCATAATTTACTTCCTGGTGTTGGTGAAGTGTCACGTCCGGTGTTGTGGACTATTGTTGAAAATGTCTGTTTTAAATAGAATAGAACTTGAATGCGCATGGTCGCTGCGAGTTATAAATTAGGAAATTTCATTTTATAAAGCATCTTTTGTAAGTTAATATAAATATAGAGGCAAACAAGCCTTCAAAAACCATGTATTAGATGCGAGTAATTAAATCAAAAGAAAAATATAAATATTTCGAAACATTTAATAAAATATTTCAAAATACCTT
>OY744545.1:1589114-1594114 GCA_963556195.1 Sepiola atlantica
TGTAGGGACTATTACATTCACATGCGGCCCTCTTTTGCATGTGTATTCCGGCCAGGCAAGATGATGACGTCAGTTTTGTCAGTTTTTGCTGGGAGGTGCCGGCGTTCTCCCACATGCAGCCCCTGGTATCTCCCTAATTAAAAAAACAAAACAATTTTTTATAGAAATTGCTCCAGACAATGCATGACGCCACTTGATGTAAGGAGCTATGAAAAAAAAACTACTTCAAGGTCAAAAACATCCAAAGATAAGTGCTAGATGGATAGATTCAGACACAGAAAACAGCAATTCTTCCCCCCTTCGTCAGAAACATCGCATATGGAATGTGAGGAATCAATGACAAAATAAGGGAAGTTAGAGTTACGAGGCTGGCGAAAGTAAACCAAAGTTAGTCACTTTCTACTCTCCAAAATTGTCACCCATCTGATACTGACTAGGTTTAACGTCGCTGGATCATGCCGTACATGCATATATATCGGCGTGAATATGTTTAGCTTATTAAAGCTTTAACTGGAACCTAGTTTGTTTTATTTTACTTCAATAGAAGTTTTCAGAAATAAAGGGGCCCTTTCCTAGGGAGTAACACTTAATATCTATATGAGATACATAGATATTCGAATATTCTATTAAAGTTCTCCTATATTTCTCAAACGTTGAGTTAGTAAAGAAGTTAATTAAATTTCCTCCCACTAATTGACCAGTAAACTATGTTATAGCATATCTTTCTGTTGGTCTCTTTATCTTACCGGATTCCAGGACAAGAATTCATCTGGTCTGGTGGAGTATCCAGCTAAGTGTTGTTACTTGAGGTAACATTACTAGGAGAAGGTGCACCATTCCTCGTATGAGCAAGTGTATAGTCGCATCGAGAGGATCTTATTTGGGCTTTGAATACTATGTTATTTCGAATAGTTGGTAAGGGTTTACTTGTAGGGTGAAGTATCCTCATGTCAGGTGGTCTTGACAAACCCTTGTACAGAGAGACCGAAGACACTCGAGGATAGTGTCTAGTACGAAATTCAAACTCTCTAAATTTATAGCAATATGTTTGTATTATATATATATATATATATATATATATATATATATATATATATATATATATATATTTAAATTTTTCACTTAAAGAAAACGGTTGTTCAGTGAAGACCGGGATTATTCCAATAAAAACAAGCTCGATGATACTCGATTACAGGGTACAGAGCATTTATATGTGATTTTTTGAAAGCTTACCAAACAACACCACAAAAGATTTTTTCATTCAAAAATTATTTATTTATCATTTTTCAAATTAAACAGTTTTTTACCTACACGTGTTTCACTACCAAGCAGGTCCTTGCTTGGCAGATCATCAGGGAAAAATAAGCACCTTGAATAAGATTTACAACACCTGGCAATACACAATGTGGTGTTTATTTTCTTGAGGTCACTTAAGAAGGTAAGAAAAAATAAAGTAAGATAGAGAATAAAAAATATAAAAAATAAAGTAAGATGGAGAATAAAAAATATAAAATATAAAAATATATATGAAAAGATGTATATAAAAAATATATATTAGAAAATATATATAAAGATATGTATAAAAAAAAAATGTATAAAAAATATATAAAAAAATATATAAAAGAATACATATAAAAAATTAAAAAATAAAAATAATAAAAAGCAAAAATATATATATAATAATAAAAACAAAAATATATAATTTGCCTAAAATGCACTCCAGTGATGACAAATATCACCCCCCCCCCCACAAAGAAATATAAGGACCAAACAACAGTCAAAACTCCGTTCCTAAAACCACTGATCTTATTGGCATTCCAGATCTATTCCATCCGAAGGAAAAACCGATACAATTGTCCTTTTCAATGCATGCCGTCGTGTTGTCCCTATTTCCAGGTCCAATTCACTTCTTTTCAAGATGAAATCGCAACGAGGCGAATTAATGCCGATTCCGGAGAGACTCCCCTCCTAAGAAAATACTCCCAAAATAGCAAACATAAAATATTTATCCATAATACATATTCTAAAATTCTAAGTTTCTATTTTAAAAATTATTCTCTATAACAACTAAATTATTCAACGTCAGTTACATCTGTTATCATTCCGGGAAAATATCCTTAATTTAATTTACTGCCGATCATTACCTTGTTTATATTTATCGTAGAGGACAATCCTCATCCCGCAGTAATTACATATACTATATATAAAATATTACTACCAAATGTTTCTTACAAAAATCTATTTCCTATTTTAAAAATTATTCAGTATAAAATCTAGTTATCCAACGTCTGGGAATATCTTTTATGTAATTTAATTTACTGCCGTTAGCTACTTTGTTATTTATCGAAGAGGATAGACTCGCTGTTATTATTCTGCAAAAATCATTCCTATATATTAAAAATAAAATATTACTACAAAATGTTTCTTACAACAATCTAGTTTCTATTTTAAAAACTATTCTTAATGAAAACTAATTATCCACCGTCTGAGACGTCATTTTTCATTCCGGGAAAATATCTTTTATTTAATTCACTGTCGAGGGCCACCCTATTGATATCATTCGAAGAGGACAACCTTAATCCCGAAGCAATCGTTTAGAAAAAATCATTCATATACTATATCTAAACTATTACTACAAAATGTTTCGTATTTTATTTAAAAAAATCGAATTTAATTTAACCTAATTTAATAAATTGATGATATCTTCTATGTTATTATTTTTAATTTTTTAATTTTTAACTTATTCGTAGAGTTGACCTAATTCCTGTCAGCAGTACCCATATGAATGGTCGAGTGATCCCGTTTTCGTGGAAAACACCTTGGATGATCCTATATATCCCTTAACTAAAATATATTAATGCCGCATATTGCTTCCAAATTCCATTACCATCTTGAAAGTACCTTCCAATTTATGGGATTGATCTTAACCTCCCGGGAAGACCCCATTATATCCCCTCCCCCAATGATGGAAAGATCATGCTATTGTGTTTATGCTGGTATCTTTACATCCGGGATAGTCATATAAATGTGTAAATGATCTTAACCGTATTGAAATAAAATTCAAAATTTCTATATATACTAAAAACATAAATATTAATATAAATATTGTTTTCACAAGTCTAGTTAATACTTTAAAGATGCTGTCCTTAGTTGTTGAAGCGGTTTACAACATACTAGGGAAATATTAATTTATTTTGCCATTTCGGGGCCTTTTGACCCCTTGGGGGGCTAACCAGATTAAAAAAAAAATTTAGAGAATGTCACTTTCTAACCTGACCAAAGTTACAACTTCATGCAAAATTTCAGAGAAATTCAATGGATGGTTGCGGAGAAAAATCCGAACGGACGGACGGACGGATGGACACACGGACGGGCGGACGGACGGAAATGCCTCAAAACATAGGTCTCCCGATTTTATAAATCGGGGGACCAATAATAATAATAATAATAATAATAATAATAATAATAATAATAATAATAATAATAATAATAATAATAATAATAATAATAATAATAATAATAAATATTTATTTTAATCTATTTGTTGATATTTTTTGAATTTTTTCAGTTTTATTACTATGATAATTTTTTTAGGAATATCATATTATTTTTTAAATTTATATTTATTTTTATTCTTCTATTTTATTAGTTTATACTTTTCTTGACTTTTATTTCAGGGGAGACAGACATAAACAGAGTCTGAAGAGAGTTCCAGTAAAAAGTCCTTCATAGGTCGTCTTTGTTGGAATTTGAAACCGACGGTACTGATGTTGTTCTGATCTGTAATGCAAACATTAGTAAATGAATATTACGCTCTTATTTCTGATTTTTCTTAATATTCGAGCACTTTACTGGGGTTCTCTCTCACTAGCCATATATATATATATATATATATATATATATATATATATATATATATATATATATATATATATGGTAAGTCAATGAAAATTGATTAGCCCTGCAAATTGAAGCAAATCGATATCTTCAGTTGTTCAAAACAAGGAGCAGTTTAGTTAATAAAAAACATTTATTTTTCTTCTCTTTCATTCCTTAAACCAGGCTTTTAAAAGATTAAAATCTTATCATCAGAGGAAAAATTATGATTGATATATATATATATATATATATATATATATATATATATATATATATATATATATATATACAGCTTAATTGCCATAAATATATTTTCATAGCTTACTACCTAGCTCTACTTACGTATCGAGCACTGTTGAAGTAAATACTGAAAATTGATGCATAAAAAATTATATCTCCTTATGAAATTTTATGTGGATACATGAAATACTAATTATATTTAGTATAACTTTTTATTTATACAAACATTTTTGGTTACATATGTGCATACATGTTTCGGTTGTACCCTTCACAAAGAGTCGAAAATGTATACTAAAGAACAGCTCTACTTATTATTGAGCACTTTTTATAAACACTGGGGTTTCATCTACAGAAACTGATATAAGCCAACACGATTTGTTGTTGTTGATCACTCGTCGCCGCTTGCTGTGAATACTCGCCGACTTGGTATTTGCAAAGTTAAATTCCTCCTAAATTCTGAGCCGATTTCTGGTGGCCAACTGGTAACTCTACTGACTACGAATTAGTGGCGATTTGTATTCGGAGTTCGCGCCCATCGACCGTCGGGAATGAGCTTCCTGCACTGAAAATTGCGTAAGCATGAAACATTGATGTCTGTAAGTAATAAATAAATAATTAATATTTAGTTATAAATATTATTATTATATATATAAAAATAAAATATGAAATTAAAAGTATACTTTTAGTAGATAGAACCAATAGTGAAATGGTTTGAGCTCAATATACGAGATAGAGCAATTATAAAGATAGATGAAAGAAGAGGGATAAACATGTACGAATAGCAAATCTATTTCAACTTCGATTGTTCAATGCAAGTTGTACTCGAAAAAAACATGTTTATTTTTCTTTCCGTAAGCCAAGGCTTTTCAAAGATTAAAATC
>OY744545.1:1601614-1621614 GCA_963556195.1 Sepiola atlantica
GAGAGAGAGAGAGAAAGAGAGAAAGAGAGAGAGAGAAAGCGAGAGAAAGAAAGAAAGAAAGAAAGAGAGAGAGAGAAAGAGAGAGAGAGAAAGAAAGAGAGAGAGAAAGAGAAAGAGAAAGAGAGAGAAAGAGAGAGAGAGAAAGAAAGAGAGAAAGAGAGAGAAAGAGAGAGAAAGAGAGAAAGAGAGAGAGAAAGAGACAGAGAAAGAGAGAGAAAGAAAGAGAGAAAGAAAGAGAGAGAGAGAGAAAGAGAGAAAGAGAGAGAGAGAGAGAGAGAGAGGGAGGGAGAGAGAGGGGGGCGCGACACCCCCATTGAAATGAAGCACAAATGACTTCAAGAGAGAATGAGCTAAGAAAACCCACTTTAAAATTGACCTCAGCGAGACGAGTTCAGCGAGCACGTTAAGGGCAATATGAGCCGATCGCCCTACAATCTACCCCCCCCATCAGGGGCATGTCTTAATTTCCCTTGCTGCCTGCCTCCCCCGCCCACCCCCCATCCTCGTGGAGTGTTTTGTTCTCACAATTAAAACCATTTTTGGGGAAACACGTTTTTTTTTTTACAATCGACAGCCCCCCCCCCTCTTCTTCTCTGAGCCCCGACAGGCAGTTTTTTTTTCACTCACCGATGGGTGGAAGCGCATTAAGTGGCTCGCCGTGCACTTGTATGCGTAGGAACCGTCACTGCGAGGTGAGAAATGTCCCGCAAGAAAATGGGGCGTCTTCCCCTTCTAAGAAATGAAAAAATAATTTTTTTTTTCTCAGATTCTTTATTTTATTAATGTATCACCAGTTATCAAGGCTAAAAGCCACTCGAAGATAAAGGTTAATGAGGTGGAAATGATTGATAGTTGAGCGATGAAGACTATTATGAGAGGATTGGGAATGATAGACCAATTGCGAATGTGGGGATGGCTTATAGCAGGAATCTGTTGACATTGGGTTTGAAGACGACCATGTTGTAATCTTCAGGGAAGCAGTCCCGTGGTAATGTGTTCCACAGACGAGAAATTCTTGGAAAGACATGGACATTCCGTTTGATATTGGACACAAGTAGGACAAACGGAAAGTAGTTGAAGTGGTAGTAGAAGATGCATTTTTACCGTGAAAGTTTTTCAAAAGAAGATCGATAGAGTAGAGAGAGACTAACAACATATCTTCTGTGAGAAAAGGGGCTGTAAAACAAAAATAGGAGAGATCACCCAATACCTCTCTAGATTTCGGAGTCGACTTTGAAGTTTATATAAGCCAAGAAGAGTTGTGCCAACAGTACTCTATCTTAGGACTATCTGGTGCTTGTATAGGTAGGAGATTGCATCAGGAGTGAGGTACGTTCTGGAGCAATAGAATGATCCAAACATTTTTTTCTTGAGCAATAGAATGATCCAAACATTTTTTCTTGAGCAATAGAATGATCCAAACATTTTTTTCTGGAGCAATAGAATGATCCAAACATTATTTTCTGGCGCGATAGAATGATCCATACATTTTTTTCTGGAGCAATAGAATGATCCATACATTTTTTTCTGGAGCAATAGAATGATCCAAACATATTTTTCCTGTAACGATAGAATGATCCAAACATTGTTTCTGGCACGATAGAATGATCCAAACATTGTTTCTTGAGCGATAGAATGATCCAAACATTTTTTCTGGCACGATAGAATGATCCAAACATTTTTTCTTGAGCGATAGAATGATCCAAACATTTTTTCTGGAGCAATAGAATGATCCAAACATTATTTTCTGGCGCGATAGAATGATCCATACATTTTTTTCTCGAGCAATAGAATGATCCAAACATATTTTTCCTGTAACGATAGAATGATCCAAACATTTTTCTTGAGCGATAGAATGATCCAAACATTTTTTCTGGCACGATAGAATGATCCAAACATTGTTTCTTGAGCGATAGAATGATCCAAACATTTTTTCTTGAGCGATAGAATGATCCAAACATTGTTTCTGGAGTGATAGAATGATCCAAACATTTTTTACTTTAACGATAGAATGATCCAAACATCTTTTTCTTGGAACAATAGAATGATCCAAGTATTTATACGGAAACCTTAGCAACACATTGGATGTTAGCTTTCCGTGTTTAGATCTTTTCTTTCTTTACAAACGAGTCACCATTTATGAAGGTCCACAGGCCACTCGAGGATAAGGGTTATTAAGTTTGACAGGTGGACAGTGAAACACCGAGGTTAGGGTTAGTAACGGTGGTTGTAACTGGTCAGAAAGTGACTATTTAAGAATTTGTTTCCATTGGAAATGTAAAACAGCAATGTTATAGTCATCCGGGAAGCAACCCTGTGGTACTGTGTTCCACAAATTAATAGTCATGGGAAAATAATTGATGTTCATGGAAGTTTCGTTGGGTTTTAGTCACGGAGAGAGAGAGAGAGAGAGAGAGAGAGAGAGAGAGAAAGAGAAAGAGAAGGAAAGACGGAGGGAGAAAGAGAGAGTGATATATATATATATATATATATATATATATATATATAGAGAGAGAGAGAGAGAGAGAGAGAGAGGGTGAATTATCGACAGTGGTTGTAGCTAGACCACATTTTGTTGTGAATGCTTTACAGGGAGGAACCGGAGATTAGAGCTCAGTCGAGCATCGCTCGTGAAACTAACGATAGAGCAGAGAAAGACTAGAAACGTCGCTTCTGTGAGAAAAAGGATGTAGGGAAGAGAAAAGGAACATCGCCCACTAGATTTCGAAGTCGGTTTTGTACCCTGTCAATATAGTCGTCTTAAAGTCCAATGTAAACAATTTGTTGTTCAACCGTCCCCGTAAAGAATCAATTCCTGCCCTGCTACAACGATTTTGTCGGTGGACGCGATGTTGTCTCACCATCCACCAGTCAAACTGTTTAACCTTTAGTTTCGGCTCCAGACAGACACCAAATCTATAGTATATCTAGAAGTAATTATCAAATATGTAGAGCGATTATGAAATTTAGATTGTCCTTTTGGCTAAGATCAAAGTGTAGTATCTGTTCCGATGGATACTGCACCCCATACTGGTGTTGTCTTGGCCTTCGGGTCTGGATTTACGCCGGTCAATGGGTCTGTCCTGTGCAGTTCTGGGAGGTCCACCTTCCCAGGCTTCGCCTCCCCTCTTTGGTGAAGAGTAAGTTTATTGCTTACTGCCTGAGGCGCCCCTACCGGGGAATGCCGACGGGGCTGCCCAGGCAATTTTTAATGGCCAGAGGGCTCACCTTCTCGGGCGTTGGCTTTTCAAACCCCACTTTCCCGACCCGAGCTTGGGTCACATCTTACCTTGTGGGAGTAAGATAAACCTGGCCTTGTGCCTAACCTCCTGGGGAGGTAAATAAAAAATATTGGCCTTTTGGCTAAGATCAAAGTGTAGTATCTGTTCCGATGGATACTGCACCCCATACTGGTGTTGTCTTGGCCTTCGGGTCTAGATTTACGCCGGTCAATGGATCTGTCCTGTGCAGTTCTGGGAGGTCCACCTTCCCAGGCTTCGCCTCCTCTCTTTGGGGAGGAGTAAGTTTATTGCTTACTGCCTGAGGCGCCCCTACCGGGGAATACCGACGGGGCTGCCCAGGCAATTTTTAAACCCCACTTTCCCGACCCGACTTTGGGTCACATCTTACTTGTGGGAGTAAGATAAAAACTGGCCTTGTGCCTAACTCCTGGAGAGGAGTAAATCAATACCCTATTGAATCACTACATAGACTCGATGCGGCACTATGAATAATGCTAATAGTGGCAGCAGAGAGTGTCGCTATGACTAAGCCAGAATCAGTCTCTGACAACCCATTACTTCTGTGCTTTCTGTAAATACATATTCTTGTTAACTCCGTTACATGTCCCCTGCTTGGGCCGCGGCAGTTCTCGTTTAAACATTTCGTCATTTTTAAAACATAAATCATTAAAACATAAATCTCGACTTGGAGATATTCACCAACGTCGAGAGAGAGAGAGAGAGAGAGAGAGAGAGAGAGAGAGAGAGAGAGAGAGAGAGAGAGAGAGAGAGAGAGAGAGAGAGGGGGAGCGAATTACTGCTTTCGTAATTACTTATCAATTAAGTCCTTAACCATTCGTGGAGGGGGAAAAGAAATCTTTCGCCTGTATTTTCTTAGGGAATCAATTCCCCATATCTTGTTGCGGACTACATCTTAAATCACGTCTCATAGGCTCGCCTCCAAAACCCAGACTGGCAAAACTCTCAGCTTCTCACGAAGAACGAGTGACGTCACGGATCCACACGTGCGACACTCATGCGCAAACATTTCCGTCACTCATTTTTCTGACCTCTTGACCCGGTGCTCGTCAACGTTCGCTCTGACAGCACCTGTGAGCTCAAACCGTGAGAACAACCCTATTCTGCACCCTTATCTTTCACAGGACAAGGGTTCCTAATCTCTCATTGGGTAAGGGTTCTTAATTTCTCACGTGGAAAAGATTCCTAATTTCTCATAAAGCAAGTATTCCTAATCTCTCATTTGACAAGGGGTCCTAATCTCTTATTGCGAAAGGGTTCCTAATCACTCATGAGAGAAGGGTTATTAATCTCCTATAGGACTAGTGTTCCTAATCTCTCACATGACAAGGGTTCCTAATCTCTCATTGGGTAAAGGCTCCTAATCTCTCACAGGGCAAGGGTTCCTTATCTCTCATTGGGTAAGGGTTCTGAATCTCTCACGTGGACAAGGTTCCTAATCTCTAATAGGACAAGTGTTCCTAATCTCTCACGTGACAAGAGTTCCTAATCTCTCATGGTGCAAGGGCTCCTACTCTCTCATTGAGGAAGGGTTCCTAATCTCTCATAGGACACGTGTTCCTAATCTCCCATGGGTTAAGGATTCGTAATTTTTAATGTGGCAAGTTTTTCTAATATCTCATGAGGTAATAGATACTAATATATCATAAGACAAGTGTTGTTAATCTCTCATAAGACAAGGGTTCCTCATCGCCCATGGGACAAGGGTTCCTAATCTTTCACGGTACAAAGGTTCCTAATCTTTAATGGGACAAAGGTTCCTAATCTTTCATGTGACAAGGGTTCCTAATCTTTAATGTGACAAGGGTTCCTAATCTTTAATGGGACAAAGGTTCCTAATCTTTCATGGTACAAAGGTTCCTAAGCTTTCATGGTACAAAGGTTCATAATCTTTCATGGTACAAGGGTTCCTAATCTTTCATGCTACAAAGGTTCCTAATCATTCATGATACACGGGTTCCTACTCTTTCACGATACAAAGGTTCCTAATCTTTCATGATACAAAGGTTCCTACTCTTTCATGATACAAAGGTTCTTACTCTTTCATGATACGAAGGTTCTTACTCTTTCATGATACAAAGGTTCCTACTCTTTCATGATACAAAGGTTCCTACTCTTTCATGATAAAATGTTCCAAATCTTTCATGATACAAAGGTTCTTACTCTTTCATGATACAAATGTTCTTACTCTTTCATGATACAAAGGTTCCTACTCTTTCATGATACAAAGGTTCCTACTTTTTCATGATACAAAGGTTCCTACTCTTTCATGATAAAAGGTTCCAAATCTTTCATGATACAAAGGTTCCTACTCTTTCATGATACAAATGTTCCTACTCTTTCATGATACAAATGTTCTTACTCTTTCATGATACAAATGTTCCTACTCTTTCATGATACAAATGTTCCTACTCTTTCATGATACAAATGTTCCTACTCTTTCATGATACAAATGTTCCTACTCTTTCATGATACAAATGTTCTTACTCTTTCATGATACAAATGTTCCTACTCTTTCATGATACAAGTGTTCTTACTATTTCATGATACAAATGTTCCTACTCTTTCATGATACAAATGTTCTTACTCTTTCATGATACAAATGTTCTTACTCTTTCATGATACTAATGTTACTACTCTTTCATGATACAAATGTTCTTACTCTTTCATGATACAAAGGTTCCTACTCTTTCATGATACAAATGTTCCTACTCTTTCATGATACAAATGTTCTTACTCTTTCATGATACAAAGGTTCCTACTCTTTCATGATAAAAGGTTCCAAATCTTTCATGATACAAAGGTTCCTACTCTTTCATGATACAAATGTTCCTACTCTTTCATGATACAAATGTTCTTACTCTTTCATGATACAAATGTTCTTACTCTTTCATGATACAAATGTTCCTACTCTTTCATGATACAAATGTTCTTACTCTTTCATGATACAAAGGTTCCTACTCTTTCATGATACAAATGTTCCTACTCTTTCATGATACAAATGTTCTGACTCTTTCATGATACAAAGGTTCCTACTCTTTCATGATAAAAGGTTCCAAATCTTTCATGATACAAATGTTCCTACTCTTTCATGATACAAATGTTCCTACTCTTTCATGATACAAATGTTCTTACTCTTTCATGATACAAATGTTCTTACTCTTTCATGATACAAAGGTTCCTACTCTTTCATGATAAAAGGTTCCAAATCTTTCATGATACAAAGGTTCCTACTCTTTCATGATACAAAGGTTCCTACTCTTTCATGATACAAAGGTTCCTACTCTTTCACGATACAAAGGTTCCTAATCTTATGATTATTACATTTGTATACTATAGAGTAATCCTCGTTTTTGGTCTGAAGAGGTTGACTCTCTTTGAAGTGTACAACCGAAACATGTATGCACATATGTAACAATAATGTTTGTATGAATAAAAAATTATACTCAAAAACAGCTCTACTTGTTATTGAGCACTTTTCTAAACACTTGAGTTTCAACGGATTTGCATCTACAGACAACAATATGATACATGTACCATATATATATATATATGAAGTTAGTTGAAATATATATATATATATATATATATATATATATATATATATACATATATGGTGTAAATTATATTTACATATATATGTAGTTAGTTGACATTATATATACATATATATATATATATATATATATAAAGTTAGTTGACATATATATATGAAGTTAGTTGACATATATATATATATGAAGTTGACATTATATATATATGAAGTTTACATTAAATATATATATATATATATATATATATATATATGAAGTTAGTTGACATTATATATATATACAGGGTGTCCCAAAATAATGTATACATCGTTTGAATCGTTATAACTCGTTCAATTTACCGAGTTTGATTTGCAAACAAAATTGATAAAAGAGTAGAACAGTAAGATACACATTTAAAGATACTGAAAGTAAAATTAACAAAAACATAGAAAATTAACTTTTAATAAAGGTAAAGGCTACAATGTTTAAAGCAAGAAACCTGAAGTAATTGCAAACAAATGGGAGTAGTAATTGTAGTAGAATGTGCTCAAATACTGGAGTAAATGTCGCAGGACGTTTGTAGGTACAATTCTTCACGTCTTCACTAAATGGAAAGTGTATTGAGCAGAACGGGTTGGGGTTAGGATGAGGGTTCATTTTGTGAACATTCTGAAATTACCCTACGTAGCCTTTATCTTTGTTAAAAGTTAATTTTCTATGTTTTTGTTAATTTTACTGTCAGTATTTTTAAATGAATATTCTTACTCAATCTTGTTTATCAATCTTGCAAATAAAAATCAGTAAATTGAACGAGTTAAAACAATTCAAAGGGTGTATACATTATTTTGGGACACCCCTGTATATATATATATATATATATATATATATATATGAAGTTGACATTATATATATATATATATATATATATATATATATATATATATATAAAGTTAGTTGACATTATATATATATATATATATAAATATATGAAGTTAGTTTACATTATATATATATATATATATATTTATGAAGTTGACATTATATATATATATATATATATATATGAAGTTAGTTGACATTATATATATATATATATATATATATATAAAGTTAGTTGACATTATATATATATATATATATATAAATATATGAAGTTAGTTTACATTATATATATATATATTTATGAAGTTGACATTATATATATATATATATATATATATATATATATATATATGAAGTTAGTTGACATTATATATATATATATATATATATATAAAGTTAGTTGACATTATATATATATATATATATATATATATATAAATATATGAAGTTAGTTTACATTATATATATATATATATATATATTTATGAAGTTGACATTATATATATATATATATATATATATATATATATATATATATATATATATATATATATGAAGTTAGTTGACATTATATATATATATATATATATATATATATATATATCTATATATATATATAATGGTAATCTGATCTATAATTTTTAATTGATAGTCTCTATATTGCTTAATTTTTGTTTACATCAAAGGTCACCGCTTATCAAGGGCAAAAGGCCACTTGAGGATAAGGTTTAAAGAGTTTGACTGATGGACGGTTTGACAACAACGCGTTCACCGGCACGATGGTTGTAGCAGGGCAGAAATTGATTATTTACGGGGACGGTTCAACAAGAACTTGTTTACATTGGACTTGAAGACGACCATATTGTAGTCGGCAGGGAAGCAGGCTCGCAGTACTGTGTTCCACAGACGGGCAGATACCAAGTAAGCCAGAGTCCCTAAATTTCAATTTCTTCTTAAGATTTCTTCAGCTCAAGTCACAAATTTTAGACATTTTCTAGAATCAAAATCATGTAATAGATCTTCATCAACATTGGAATAAGGATTCTTGACGTAAGGTTTAGTATCATTATATCTTGATTTTAGTCTTCGTAAGGGGGACATAAAAGTGGTGCAAAATTGTTCTTTTCCTGGAATTTATTTTACCTCTCCTGGGACGGGTATTCTTCTAGTATAGATATAAGATAAGGCGAAGGTTTTTGCTCTACGGACGTTGGTCGGTAGAGGAGCGTCATGGGGGAAGGTCGCATGCCTCCCCTCTCCCCATGAGAGTGCGCACAACGATCGGCCATCCTTAATTCAACAAGGACGACGCGTATTTTAAGTTTCCTCTCCTCAAACACGTTTTGAATGAATAAATACAGTTAATTAACCCCTCTTCCCTTTTCTCTCCCTTATTTCAGTTCTGTGGGCCCTAATCTATTTTTAAGGGATCTAATTTTCGAAAAACATGTGGTCGGTAAATGAGAGAGAATGGAGGGGGGAGCATATGCGCTCCTCCCGTTTCGAGGAGGCAGACATAGTAACTTTCTCTTTTTTTTCTTTCCGTTGCTTTAATGCAAATACTTGACATACCCGTGACCCGTTGAGTCACGAACTCTACCACTATTCATTGAACATTCATAAACTGTGACAGATCATTTATCATTGGATAACAAAAAATAAGTCTCTTTTTTCTTTTAATTTTTTAATTATTATTTGTACTCACTTGGAGTTTTCACACAGGTCATCGTCAGTGACAACAAGCCTCCCCAGATTTCCAGTACTCTCCACCTCAAATGACCTTGCGGTATCGCAAAAGCCGCTTACCATTGATTTCTCGCTGGTAAGTTATTTATCTACCTCACACAGCGGTAAGATGTGACACAAGGTCGGGAAAGTGGGTTTTGAAAAGCCAGCACCCGAGAAGATGAGCACTCTGGCCTACAAAAAATGCCTGGGCAACCCCGTCGGCATTCTCCGGTAGAGGCGCCTCAGGTGATTAGCAATAAACTAACCCCTTCTTAAAGGGTGAGAAGGCAAAGCCTGGGAGGGTGGACCTCCTATAACTGCACAGGACAAACCCACGGACAGGTGTAAATCAAGCCTCGATGGCCAGTCTATGGGGTGCAGTATCCATCGAAACAGATACTACATTTTGATCTTGGCCAAAAAGCTGGTTATTTAACGCCTACCCACAATAGGAATATGTGACACAAGGTCGGGAAATTGGGGTTTGAAAAGCCAGCGCCCGAGAAAGTGAGCACTTTGGCCATTAAAAATTGCCTGGGCAGCCCCGTCGGCATTCCCCGGTAGGGGCGCCTCAGGCAGTAAGTTATAAACTTACTCCTCTCCAAAGAGGGGAGGCAAAGCCTGGGAGGGCCGACCTCCTAGAACTGCACAGGACAAACCCATAGACCGGCGGAATCAAGGCCCGAAGGTTAAGACAACACCGGTCTATAGGGTGTAGTATCCATCGGAACAGATACTACACTTTGATCTTGGCCAAAAGGCTGAGCTCGCTGGTAAGAACCATTGATTTTTTATTTATCTACCTCCCACAAGGTAAGATGTGACACAAGGTCGGGAAAGTGGGATTAGAAAAACCAGCACTCGAGAAGTTGAGCACTCTGGTCATTAAAAATTGCCTGGGCAGCCCCGTCGGCATTCCCCGGTAGGGGCGCCTCAGGCAGTAAGCAATAAACTTACTCCTCTCCAAAGAGGGGAGGCAAAGCCTGGGAGGGCCGACCTCCTAGAACTGCACAGGACAAACCCATAGACCGGCGGAATCAAGGCCCGGAGGTTAAGACAACACCGGTCTATAGGGTGTAGTATCCATCGGAACAGATACTACACTTTGATCTTGGCCAAAAGGCTGAGCTCGCTGGTAAGAACCATTGATCTTCTCTGGGATTTGGGTGATAATAAGCCTCCTCAAGGTCCCACCACTCTCCGTACTCTTCCAGTGGAGGTTTGGTTTGTGCTGTCCCTCCTCGTTGTTCTCATCCTCCTTGACCCTCTACAAATATTTTGTGTGGTGTCAGCCTAGACTGGAGACAGTTTTTTTCCGGGGGGGGGGGGAAGCTTACGATCTTTCTTGCAGTTTCTGTTCATGCGATGTTGTTTTCCCTTGTACTTCCATGTGACTGGTTACCATTCGTAGCTTATGCGTGTTGGTTTCCGCATTCGAAGATTTTCCTTAAGATTGCAGCTTAATTTCTGTAGACTTGATGGTGTCTGCTTCCAGAACTTCCAAATATGTGTATTGATTTACTCCTCTCCAGGAGTTAGGCACAAGGCCAGTTTTTATCTTACTCCCACAAGTAAGATGTGACCCAAGGTCGGGTCGGGAAAGTGGGGTTTAAAAATTGCCTGGGCAGCCCTGTCGGCATTCCCCGGTAGGGGCGCCTCAGGCAGTAAGCAATAAACTTACTCCTCTCCAAAGAGGGGAGGCAAAGCCTGGGAGGGCCGACCTCCTAGAACTGCACAGGACAAACCCATAGACCGGCGGAATCAAGGCCCGGAGGTTAAGACAACACCGGTCTATAGGGTGTAGTATCCATCGGAACAGATACTACACTTTGATCTTGGCCAAAAGGCTGAGCTCGCTGGTAAGAACCATTGATCTTCTCTGGGATTTGGGTGATAATAAGCCTCCTCAAGGTCCCACCACTCTCCGTACTCTTCCAGTGGAGGTTTGGTTTGTGCTGTCCCTCCTCGTTGTTCTCATCCTCCTTGACCCTCTACAAATATTTTGTGTGGTGTCAGCCTAGACTGGAGACAGTTTTTTTTCCGGGGGGGGGGGGAAGCTTACGATCTTTCTTGCAGTTTCTGTTCATGCGATGTTGTTTTCCCTTGTACTTCCATGTGACTGGTTACCATTCGTAGCTTATGCGTGTTGGTTTCCGCATTCGAAGATTTTCCTTAAGATTGCAGCTTAATTTCTGTAGACTTGATGGTGTCTGCTTCCAGAACTTCCAAATATGTGTATTGATTTACTCCTCTCCAGGAGTTAGGCACAAGGCCAGTTTTTATCTTACTCCCACAAGTAAGATGTGACCCAAGGTCGGGTCGGGAAAGTGGGGTTTAAAAATTGCCTGGGCAGCCCTGTCGGCATTCCCCGGTAGGGGCGCCTCAGGCAGTAAGCAATAAACTTACTCCTCCCCAAAGAGGGGAGGCAAAGCCTGGGAAGGTGGTCCACAGAACTGCACAGGACAGACCCATTGACCGGCGTAAATCAAGACCCGGAGGCCAAGACAACACCGGAACAGATACTACACTTTGATCTGTGTAGCTATCCTGTTCGACTAGCATCCTCATCTCCTCTTTGTTGGGGAGTTCCATGCTCCCCCGCCGTCTCCAGTTTCCCTCTTTTCATTTCTAGCAGTGCACAGTTTTCCATTCCGAATTCCATTTGAATGTCCTGACGGAAGATTCTCGTCGTATTTATCATCTTTTCCAGTTCCTTTTTGCAGCAGCAGCAGCAGCAGCAACAACATCATCATCATCATCATCATCATCATCATCATCATCATCATCATCATCATCATCATCATCATATATATATATATATATATATATATTTTTTTTTTTGCACTCACTAGGAGTTCTCACGCAAGTCATCGTCAGTGATGTAAAAACATAGTTCACCCCAAACAAGGCAGGCCGCCGCTGTAGACGTAAGGGGCTACTGATAAAAAAGGGTGAGAGTTTTTTGTGAGTTCAACCTAAATTGGGAGCTGCGCTACGAGATGTCTGTTTACATTAGTTTTAAATTTCTGCATGTCAGTACCGTCAGGAAAACCGGGAGCAGAGAGGGAGTTCCAGAGTCCATCAGCACGAGGAAAGAAGCTTTTGGAGTAGAAAGCTCTTCGGCATCTGGGGACCACCACAGTGAATAGATGAGATTTGGCACACTGATAATAACCGGTAGTGTTCCCTGGAGTCTGAGTGACAACAAGCCTCCTCAGATTTCCAGTAATCTCCACCTCTTTTCGATAACCATTGCAAATGACTTTGCGGTATCGCAGCAGCCGCTTACCATGAATTCCTCGCTGGGATCCGGTTGGCAATAACCCTACCTAAGGTCCCAGAAATCTCCGCACTCTTCCAGTGGA
Source organism: Sepiola atlantica (assembly GCA_963556195.1). Lineage (NCBI taxonomy): Eukaryota > Metazoa > Mollusca > Cephalopoda > Sepiida > Sepiolidae > Sepiola > Sepiola atlantica. Next base: position 1,614,383 of record OY744545.1, read on the forward strand.
GGTCTAGTCAGTGCTCTCCCTCCTCGGTCTTCCCATCCTCCTTGACGCTTCATGACTATTTTATGAGGTATGAGCCGAGGCTTGTGCCATCACATTTATTTAGGGGAGTGGGCCCAGTCAGTTTATGAAAGTTCTGGCAGTTTATACTACTACTACTACTACTACTACTACTACTACTACTACTACTACTACTACGAGCTTTTCCAGTACTCCATTTTTCGTTATCACAACAGCCGTTTACCATTGATATTCGCTAGCAAATATTATTATTATAATTGTTATTATTAGCAAATGTATACCCCCAAACCGGTCACATATTTTTGCTCGTATAAAGAATCTAAGCGAAATTCCTGCGAGGATGGTATCGTGACGAACAAACATATACTACACTAAACACGTCAAAAGGAGAGGTAATGCCTGGGACTATGGTCTCATGACAACAGAACAGATACTACACTATCACCTCTCCACCTGAATTGAGCATTGAAAGATAGTACATTAGTCTGACAAAGTATAATAAATCGTGATTAAGACATTATATTTTATTTTTGAGAGTAGAAAGTGACTAACTTGGGTTTATTTTCGGTAGCCTCGTAATTCTCGCTTCCCTTATTTTGTCCTTTAGTCCTCACATTTCATGAGCGATGTTTTTTTACTCCCGAGCGATGTCGGATGGGTACAGCTAGTTTTTAATAATCTTAGACGACCCGTGACCCGTTGGGTCAACGTTGGTACAATGCACATTAGTGTATACATTTTAAATCGATATCTTATATCATTCGCTCTTCTTCGTCCTCGTTATAATTGTCGGCTGCTTCTACCCAAATCTCCCTTTTCGTATTTATCAAGCTGTGATGATCTCAGAGACACACACACACACACATATATATATATATATATATATATATATATATATATATATATATATATATATACATATATATATATATATATATATATATATATATATAGCAAGAAAAATCCCAGCAGAGTGCCATTAAACCCCAAAACAGTAACGGCCAAATATACGCTAAGGCCTTTTGGCCCAGATCAAAGTGTAGTATCTGTTCCGATGGATACTGCACCCCACAGACTGGTGTTGTCTTGGCCTTCTGGACTTGATTTACGCCGGTCTATGGGTCCGTCCTGTGCAGTTCTAGGAGGTCCACCCACCCAGGCTTTGCCTCCCCTCTTTGGGGAGGAGTAAGTTTATTGCTTACTGCCTGAGGCGCCCCTACCGGGGAATGCCGACGGGGCTGCCCAGGCAATTTTTAAACCCCACTTTCCCGACCCGACCTTGGGTCACATCTTACTTGTGGGAGTAAGATAAAAATTGGCCTTGTGCCTAACTCCTGGAGAGGAGTAAATCAATACTCATAAATATTGGTACACGAGCTTTATATAGAAATATTTTTTATTTTTATTTTTTTATATCTCTTTAAATCTTCTCCGGTTTAAATCTCAACTATTACTCCCCCTCCTTTTTTCAAACCTTATGATAGAGAAAAGGGGAGTTTATAAAGAGAACAGAGAGGGGGGAGAAGAGAAAGAGTTAATCTGCAAAGACCGTCGCTTAAACAGATTATCAAGTCATCAGACCATATCAATCACATTTTTCATCCTTGGTCACTTCTCCAAGACTGGTGTGTGTGTGTGTGGGGGGGGGGAGAGATTTCGCCCACAATTGCTTCTGTCGCTCATATCTTACGTCATATCCGCCTATCCGTATCAAAGATTTCCGTTCTCACGATACCGGATTCTACAGTTAGGATCAAACCGTTGATCTCTTCTGACTTTTCGTCGACAGAACTTCCTGCACAGCTGCTAATACGCACTAGCTAATAAATCCACTGGTTAATCTACCCACTTTAATATGTAACGCATGCTATCTCAAGGACTGATCTCCGCATTCGTTTTCACCTTATCTGCGCGCCTTATCGAAGTGTAAATTTCAGCTGTGCAGTTGCTCAGCTGAGAAAGTTGTTAATATGTTCAATATTGAGAAAATAAACCCACTATAATATATAAATTGGGGAGTTGAAACTAACAGGAAATAAAAGTTCAGTCAGGGTGAACTTGTTGAACCTGATGTTAGAATTACTATACTGTGGGAATTGATAGAAACGGATGTGATGTCACATGGCTCAAGAGAGAGAGAGAGAGAGAGTAAGAGTTGGAAGTCTGCAGTTCCTTGGGAGCACTACACGTATGTTAACATGCTCACTTAAAATATAAAGCATGATTACACAGTGGTTAGTGACATCTCTCTATGTCTCCCTCCACCTCACTCGTCAATGATTTGGAACTAAGATCAAGTCGAATAAAACACCCCTGTCTTTCAACAATTGTCTTGATTTAGTCCTTTCCGACGGCGTTCCCCCAGTCTAGCAGGGTCACAGAAAAGGGCGCGTGAATAAGAAATGGCTAACAAAGTATGATTATGGACTTTGATATGTAATAATGACGGCAACTTTGTTTTTCTGCATGTATGGCACAAGGCTGAAATTCAAAAGAAATCTTTACAAACAGATAAACATAGATGCATGTGTCGTGTTCTATTTATATAGATTGATAGCTAGATATACGCCGTTCTATATTGTCTCAGCCCCAAGATCTTTGATGACCAAGTTCGAGACTCATTTTTCGATATTAATTTTGTGTATATTACCTATTTTTGTTGCCGCCAAACTAACGATGTATAAACAACAGAAATAAAAGAACGAAATAAATACAATACGAAATAAAGACGGAAATAAAATACACGAAAAAATAAATACAATCTGAAATAAAGACAGAAATAAATAAATACAATCTTAAATAAATACGAAATAAAATACACGAACAAAATAAATAAAATCTGAAATAAAGACAGAAATAAATACAATCTTAAGTAAATACGAAATAAAATAAACGAACAAAATAAATACAATCTGAAATAAAGACAGAAATAAATAAATACAATCTTAAATAAAGACGGAAATAAAATACACGAAAAAATAAATACAATCTGAAATAAAGACAGAAATAAAATACACGAACAAAATAAATACAATACGAAATAAAGACAGAAATAAATAAATACAATCTTAAATAAAAACGAAATAAAATACACGAACACAATAAATACAATACGAAATAAAGGCAGAAATAAATAAATACAATCTTAAATAAATACGAAATAAAATACACGAACAAAATAAATACAATCTGAAATAAAGACAGAAATAAAATACACGAACAAAATAAATACAATCTGAAATAAAGACAGAAATAAATAAATACAATCTTAAATAAAGACGGAAATAAAATACACGAAAAAATAAATACAATCTGAAATAAAGACAGAAATAAAATACACGAACAAAATAAATACAATCTGAAATAAAGACAGAAATAAATAAATACAATCTTAAATAAATACGAAATAAAATACACGAACACAATAAATACAATACGAAATAAAGGCAGAAATAAATAAATACAATCTTAAATAAATACGAAATAAAATACACGAACAAAATAAATACAATCTGAAATAAAGACAGAAATAAATAAATACAATCTTAAATAAATACGAAATAAAATACACGAACAAAATAAATACAATACGAAATAAAGACAGAAATAAATAAATACAATCTTAAATAAATACGAAATAAAATACACGAACACAATAAATACAATACGAAATAAAGGCAGAAATAAATATATACAATCCGAAATACGAAATAAAATACACGAACACAATACGAAATAAAGAACAAAATAAATACAAAAATAAAATACAAGAACGAAATAAATACGAAATAAATACAATGTGAAATAAAAACAGATCTTAATAAATACAACACGAAATTAATACGAACTAAATACAGAACGAACTAAAAAATAAAATCCGAAATAAAGAATGAATATAAAAAACAATACAGCTTGCTATACGCCGTTCTAAATTGTCGAAGCCGCAATATCTTCAACTACGTTTATGACTAATTTTTCGATTAAGATTTTCTTGTATATTAATATTTTTTGTCCCAAAACAACAAAGTTAAAACAAAAACAACAAAAAACAGAACGAAAATAAATAAATAAAGCATAAATATAATATAGATTGATATACAAAATAAATAAATACGAAATAAATACGAAATAAATATAATATAGATTGATATGCAAAATAACAAGCCGCGCATGCGTGATCCTCCTCTGTATGTGACTCGATGTGGCGAGTGTAAAATGCAATAAATTTGGGCAATTTGGGGCATTTTGACCCCCCCCTTTGGCTCCCTGGGGGTGCAAACCAGAATTTTTTCTGAGGTCAAGGATGCTCATTTTATATCCAGAACAATTGCCTCTACATTTTGGCCAAGTTTCAGAAAAATTGAATGGATGGATCAAACGTTATGGGAGAAAAGGGTCATTTTTTGCCATTTTGGGGGCTTTTGACCCCCTGGGGGCGCGAACCAGATTTTTTCCAAGGTCAGCGATACTTATTTTCTATTAGACACAATTGCCTGCACATTTTGTCCAAGTTTCAGAGAAATTGAATGGATGGATGAAAAGTTATGGGGCAAAAAATGTCATTCTTTGCCATTTTGGGGCCTTTTGACCCCCTGGGGGGCTAACCAGATTTTTTTTTTAAAATCGGAGAATGTCACTTTCTAACCTGACAAAAGTTACAACTTCATGCAAAATTTCAGAGAAATTCAATGGACGGTTGCGGAGAAAAATCCGGACGGACGGATTGACAGACGGACGGAAATGCCTCAAAACATAGGTCTCCCGATTTTATAAATCGGGGGACCAAATAAATACGAAATAAATACGAAATAAATACTAAAACATACAGATTTAAATAAATGCAAGAACGAAATAAATACAATACAAAATAAAGACAACGAAAATAAAAACAATACGGATTCATACAGTCTCTCTAAATTGTCTAAGCCACAAAATCTCTGACTGAGTTCAAGACTAATTTCCTTGTATATTAACCTTATACCTATGTTCTCTCCCTCCTGCTGAAAATCAACAAAAAAGAAAACAAGAAAATAAAATAAGGAAAACAAATTATAGGGTCAATTTCTCTAACGAATCAAACTGAGTCTGTTCTTAAAAAAAAAAATCCGTGTCACGTTGAAGAATCGTTTATTTCTGATATTGAAAGCCTCGAACGAAATAAATAAGTAAAAACGAAGTATATGAAAATAAAAACTAGAAATAAATTTGAAAGGCTTTATCATTTTGATAAAAAAACAATACGTCACTAAATATTATTTAAACAAAATTAAAAAAAAAAAAATGCCTGACAAGATTAAATAGCCTCGTTTCCAAAATCTCTTTTTTGTTGTTTTGCCTCGTTAACGCGAGATTTGCCAGATCTCGTCGTTTAACATCGTTTTGCGATTGTTCTCGTAGAGGCGAGACTTGAGTTTTTTTTTTTTTTAAATTGCAGATCTATTTTCTTCATTGATTTTATGATAGTGTTTCCTCCTAGCGATTAGAGTCCCATATTTTTGATTGCTTAAACATATACATATCTAACTCCCACTCAAACTCAAGTATCGGGGTTGATCAGGATACGTGGCCTATATTTTAGACTGTACACCAACTTAAACTCATATCTCTCTCTATAAAATTAGGCACGTGTATATATGTATATATTTTTATGTACAGGATAATCTCCTAAACTAATGAACTGATCATTATGCATTTTGGAATATATATTCTAGATATCACGGTAACATTGTCACATTATTTTTTTAGCCTTAACATTTAGGGATGCATGTACATACAGTTAGGTATGTGTCGATGTTTATACATATCTTTATTATTATTATAGGGAGTTACATAATGGAATTTAAACTTTCGATATATATATATATATATATATATATATATATATATATATATATATATATATATATATATATATATATATATAATTAACTTGTTACAAATATCCAGGGGGTATGAATCCGAAGGAAGTTGAAACCGGGTTTATAAGAGTGCTCAATGAAAATTCAGAGCAAAAATATATATATATTTTTTTGATTTTATTCCATTAGTTGCGACAAAACAAGTTCTGTTTCATTGGCGCAAATAGCGTCCAACTCGTCAGGCTAACGATGGAATCCGAATAGCAGACATTTTAACTTCACCTCAACGGGAGATTGAAAATTGAAAATACATTGGAGGGGGGGGGAGGAGGGGGACAGAGTTTGGGCTTTGTCTATAACGGTGACATGGGACATGAGAGGGGAGGGGGGACCCCAACAAGTCGTGTTTCAAATTATTGCGTGGGAGGTTTTCACGTGTTTGTGCTGTGATGATCTCAATTTCATCCGGGGTGGGGGGGAAGAGGGGCGACGGCCAGAGTGAGTTAAATTTAAAATGAGAATAAAAATTATGATTATAACCGTCATTCTTATTTTATTTTAATTCTAATAGGTAATTATCGTGTGGATAAAATTGTTTGATAATTTTAATTTAGGGTATTAATTGCTACTTCTGCATTTTATTTATTCTATTTTAGTGTCTTGTTTATTATTTGTAGTGAATTTTGTGATTATATTTTTTTAAAAATTCTGATTATATTATACTAAGATCAATACTAGTGGAATTACTTTATAAGAGAAGTTTAATGGTGTTACCAGTTTTAGCATTAACAAAACCGATTATGATTCTCATTTTAAATTTAACTCACTCTGGCCGTCGCCCCTCTTCCCCCCACCCCGGATGAAATTGAGATCATCGCAGCACAAACACGTGAAAACCTCCCACGCAATAATTTGAAACACGACTTGTTGGGGTCCCCCCTCCCCTCTCATGTCCCATGTCACCGTTATAGACAAAGCCCAAACTCTGTCCCCCTCCTCCTCCAATGTATTTTCAATTTTCAATCTCCCGTTGAGGTGAAGTCAAAACGTATGCCATTCGGATTCCATCGTTAGCCTGACGAGTTGGACGCTATTTGCGCCAATGAAACAGAACTTGTTTTGTCGCAACTAATGGAATAAAATCAAATATATATATATATATATATATATATATATTAACTTAACACTGGTAAATATAATACAATTATTTTAAAATCATAGATTTCTCAATATTCTCATTATTGTCGTTTGTTTACTATTTCACGTACCGCCGGTGTCACCTAACCAACGCATTGTCATCGCCTTCTAACAGTACTTATTACATATTACGCACAATGCTTCAAGCAAACTTCTCAT
>OY744545.1:1626614-1636614 GCA_963556195.1 Sepiola atlantica
ACCCTCACCTAACCCTAACCCTAACCCTAACCTTAATATTTGAAGATTCAAGTATATTAGATTTGCACTGAATTTGATCTATATTTCTTTCTTTCATTCATTTTTTATTTCTTTCTTTCATTGTTTTCTTTCTTTCTTTCATTTTTCTTTCTTACATTCATTTATTCTTTCTTTCTTTCATTTATTATTTGTTTATTTCATTCATTGATTCATCCTTTTTTCATTCTTTTTTTAATTCATTGATTCGTTTATTCATTTTTTCTTAATTTTTTTTCCACATTTTCTGTCATTCATTTTTTCTGACATTCATATTTTTTATTCATTCATTCATTTATTTTTATTCTTTCATTTATTAATTATTTCTATTTAATTTTTATTCATCATTTTTATTCATCATTTTTATTCATCATTTTTATTCATTGATTTTTTTCTTTTACTTTTTCTTTTATTCATTATTTCTTTTCTGTTTTATTTTCATTAAATATTTCTTTTCTTTTTTCTTCATTTCCCATGTTCTTTCTTTTTCTTTCTTTTCTTTTTCTTTCTTTTTCCTTTCTTTCTTTTTTTCTTTCTGTCTTTTTTTCTTTATTTATTTTTCTTTCTTTCCTTTTTTCTTTCTTTCTTTTTTCCTTTCTTTCTTTTTTCCTTTCTTTCTTTTTTCCTTTCCTTTTTTCTTTCTTACTTATTTTCTTTCTGTCCTTTTTTCTTTCTTTCTTTTTTCCTTTCCTTTTTCTTTCTTTCTTTTTTTCTTTATTTCTTTTTTCCTTTCTTCCTTTTTTCTTTCTGTCCTTTTTTCTTTTTTTCTTTTTTCCTTTCTTTTTTCTTTATTTCTTTTTTTCTTTATTTCTTTTTTTCTTTCTTTCTTTTTTTCTTTCTTTCTTTCCACCTCTATCTCTTTCACATTTATAAACCCTTTATTTCTTCCTTCCTTCCTTTTTTCCTTTCTTCCTTCTTGCATCTATGCATCCGTCTCTCTCTAAGCCCCTCCGTGTTTCCAAGACTCCACTTCCGGTCGTTATTCAACTCCCCATTCCTTATAAAAGCCCACCCAGAAAGACAAAGCAAATCATTCAGAAATATCGCCAACCATATCAAAGAATTGGATACAAAACGTAAACAGAAATGTAGACATTTTTGTGTATATCGAAAGCACCAAAAAAAAACACGAAACGTCCTGGGCGTGGATCGACCTTATTATGACCCCCCCCCAATGTTACCCATGAAATCGCTAATTCTGCAGTTCAACACTAATTGATTGTCCACCAAGTTTCAATTATGAATGTCCAGCAAGCTTTGTTTTATCGTTGTTCAATTATATGCGGGGACACTTTGGTGATCGTCTCATGAGTAGGAGGTGTGAATCTGAATGGGCTTCATATATATATATATATATATATATATATATATATATATATATATATATATATAACGAAGTTCACCCCAAACAAGGCAAACCGCCGCTGTAGACGTGAGGGGCTACTGAGAAGAAAGAAAAGGGGAGAAGGTTGGGAGGGGTCAACCTAAACTGGGATCTGCGCAGCGAGATGCCTGTTTACATTAATTTTAAATTTCTGCATGTCAGTACTGCCGGAGAAACAGGGGGCAGGGAGGGAGTTCCAGAGGCCAGCAGCACGAGGAAACCAAGATGGAATTGGCCAAACGTATAATATGATCATACATGCCACCGATTGAATCCTTTGTGCAATCCAACCATATTTGATATAAATAAACTTCAGTTTACGCCTGACTTGTCCACCAAGGTCCAACCATGAATGTGCAACAGTTTTATTTTATTGCCTTACAATGCTACGCGAGATACTTTGGTGACCGTGTCATCAGTAGGACGTGTGATCCTGAATGAACTCCACACTCTCTGGACCCTAACCCTCTCCCAGATTTTTATCTGTGGATTAATCTCGAAGAAAATGTTCATCAAAACAATTCCTAGAATATTCCTGAAGTGAGTAGGGCCATCGCATACAAGGCAGTTCCCAAATAAGAGCGGGTCAGAGATATCGACAATTTTCCACGCCGTATCCATATGTGCTTATCAAACAAAGGCTGTTAGGCATTCATGGGTTCTAACTTGGTGGACAAGTCAGACATAAACTGAAGTTTAGTTGTACCAAATTTTATTGAATTGCAGAAAGGATTGTGAGTTTTATTAACGATTTGATGGGTGGCATTTAATTTGGGTCACTCCGTATTAACTTTTCGTCCAACTATCAGGTTTCTGGCCTTCGAACTAAAATTTAGCCCCGAGCAAAAAAACATAAAACAAAAAAACGGGTGTAAGAAGACATAAGACTTAAGGCATTATCTCACCTCTTTGAGGGGAGTCTTTCTTGGCGATTGCCTGAGGTGCCCTTACCGGGGATTAAAAAAAAAACGCCATCCAGGGTGGCTATTTCATACCAAGATCAAACTGACAGTCTCTGGGTATCCTGTGCTGGGGTGGCCTCCTTCTCAGTTCGTCTGAAATATGGTCCTGTGTAGTTCTAGAGGGTCCACCCTCCCAGGGTTTACCTTCTCGCCCTCTGAGAAGGGGTTGGTTAGTTGATAATCGCCTGGGGTGCTTTTACCGAGGAGTGCCGACGGGGCTGCCCAGTCAATTTTTGCTCAACTAAAGTGCTCTTCCTCTAAAGAGCTGGCTTTTAAAATTCCACGTTCCTGACCTTGTGTCACATCTTCTCACCGAGAAAGGGAGATAAATAACTGACCAAGGCCAAAAGCCACTCGAGGATAAGGGATTAATGAAATTGTCAGTTGGATGATGAACGATACTATGAGAGTGTCTTCTTGCTGCGGTGGGAAGAGACTAAATAACATTAACTCGTTGGACATATTTTATCCTGATCTATCTATCTATCTATCTATCTATCTATCTATCTATCTATCTATCTATCTATCTATCTATCTATCTATCTATCTATCTATCAAAACTGGTCCTATCTATCTATCTATCTAGTCACTACTTAGCAAGGCCGAAAGCCACTCGAGAAAAACGGTGAATGAGATTGCCAGTTGAACGATGAACAATAATGTGAAAGGATTCAAAACGATGAGTATTGATTTACTCCTCTCCAGGAGTTAGGCACAAGGCCAGTTTTTATCCTACTCCCACAAGTAAGATGTGACCCAAGGTCGGGTCGGGAAAGTGGGGTTAAAAATTGCTTGGGTAGCCCCGTCGGCATTTCCCGGTAGGGGCGCATCAGGCAGTAAGCAATAAACTTACTCCTCCCCAAAGAGGGGAGGCGAAGCCTGGGAGGGTGGACCTCCTAGAACTGCACAGGAAGACCCATAGACCGGCGTAAATAAAGGCCCGAAGGCCAAGACAATACCAGTCTATGGGGTGCAGTATCCATCGGAACAGATACTACACTTTGATCTTAGCAAAAGTTTTGGATAGATATATATAGACGAATAGAATGGACGATGAATAGAATGGACGAAATCTGATTACTTAAAAGAACGGCTCCACAAGTAGTTGATATTAACTATGTTGTAGTCTGCAGGGAAGCAGTCTCGTGGCAATATATTCCGCACATGGGAAGTTCCGATCCGGACTATTTTGTGATCTTCAAGAGTGTCTTCTTGCTGCAGTGGGAAGAGGCTAAATTACATTAACTCGTTGGACATATTTTATCCTGATCTATCTATCTATCTATCTATCTATCTATCTATCTATCTATCTATCTATCTATCTATCTATCTATCTAAAGGTACATACATATATATATACACACATCTATATAAATGTACATATATATATGTACACATAAATATATGTACCTATATATGTATGTACATATCAATACCATTATATATGAGGTCATTCCTAAATTTATCATTCAAACCTTCAAAAGTTTAGGCTTTAAAATCACTATCACTACTAATTCAAACCAAATAGATTTCCTCGATTCTACTCTTAACCTCAAAAATAATACTCACAAACCCTACCATAAACCGAATGAATCACTTCAATATATCCACAAACACTCATGCCATCCACCATCAATCCTCAAAAACCTTACTAAAAATATAAGCCTTAGAATTTCAAACCTCTCCTCCAATTATGAAGTTTTCACACAGGCCGCTCCATATTATAATAAAGCCCTCCGCGACAGCGGATTCCATGAAGGAATCTCATACATCCCAAACCAGAATATTCCACAGAACAACAGCCGCAAAAGGAGGAGATCGATTATCTGGTTTTCGCCGCCCTTCTCCAGCAGAACAAAATCAAGAGTAGGTCATATTTTTCTCTCTTTATTAAACAAACATTTCCCTCCAACACACAGTTTACATAAGTTTTTCAATAAAAACACCATCAAGGTCAGCTACTCAACCATGCGGCCTATAAGGAGTTATATCACCAGAGAACAAAGCACGGCAGTCGACACCGGATGCTCATGCCAAAATAAAAATTCTTGCCCCCTCGAGGGAAATTGTAAAGTTGACTCAGTTGTATACAAAGCTGTGGTTACGAGTCAAACTGATAATAGTACAGATGTATACTACGGCATGACACAAGGTTCCTTTAAACAAAGGTATTATTCACACCTATATTCCTTTAGAAACAAAGATCGCGCAAACACATCTTTGGCTAAACGAATTTGGGAACTAAAAGAAGAAGGAACTCCCTTTTCTATAAATTGGAAAATCATAGAGAGAAAACCCATTTATTCACCTATATCTAATGTTTGCCATTTGTGTAATGCTGAGAAGTTTCATATTTTTAAGGCCATCATGAACCCAAACACCAGATGTTTAAATGTGCGCGATGAGGTTTTTAAAGGCTGTATACATCGTAAACAAGCACTCCTTATTTATTGGATGGATCGAGTGACTTAAGCCTACCTAGAGCCCTACATACATTTTTCAGACACTTATATATTTCTACTGCAGACTTCTCGTTCCACGAACCTGATCACAGTTCTTTTTTCTCCATTTTTTCCCTCTTTCTTCTCTAAATTTTTAAATTTTAAAATTTTATTTTTCAAATTTTCATATTATATATTGATTTTTATTTATATATTGATTTTTGATTGATTATTGATTTTTTATTTATATATTGATTTTTTATTTATACTTGCATACATTTGTATGTGTATGTATATGTATATATATATGTGTATATATATATATATATATATATATATATATATATATATATATATGCATATATATGTGTGTGTGCACATACGTGTGCGTACGCATATATTTATTCTTTGAATTTTTTTATATATTGATTATATATTGATTTTTTATTTTTTATTTTTATTTATATATTATTTATTTATATATTGATTTTTTTATTTTTTATTTATATATTGATTTTATTTATATATCGAATTTTTATTTATATATTGTTTTTTTAATTTATTTATATATTGATTTTTTTATTTATATATTGATATTTTAATTATATATTGATTTTTTATTTTTTATTTATATTTTATTTATTTATATATTGATTTTTTATTTATATATTTATTTATTTTTAATTATATTCATATATTTTTACTTTAATTTGACATTTATTAATTGAAACCATCGTGATTTATATATATACATATATATATATTTCATATAACAATAAATAGTTACCTCCCCTGCTTAGATAATTTAATTAATTTGAGTTGCGTACCTTATACTATGCTCTAAATATAAATAAATAATTTTTATTTACTCTTAATTAATAAATATTTTTTTTATTATTATAAATTTAATTTCATTTTAATTTATTTTCCCTTCCTTCTTTCCTTCTTTCTTTCTTTCTTTTCTCTCTTTTCTTTCTTTCTTCTTTTCTTTCTCTCTGGTTCTTTACTTCTAAATATAGAATCTCTTACTTAACGGTTATTTTTCTGACCTAGCGTCTGGCCGACCCCTCATTTCAAATTCTTTGTCCAGAGCGTTTTATAACGGTTATAAATGTTTTTTGAAGAAATTCCATCATTTACTATTTCAGACTATGCTGAAGAAGACGGAATAGGGAATTTAAAACCCTTTTCTTGTCAGAAACCACTGGTCCATGTCTGATTAAAATCTGTATTTAAAAATATATATATATATATATATATATATATATATATATATATATATATATATATATATTTAATAAGAATTGATTTCACCACCTGAAAAAATAAATATGGAAGAAGTTAATCTTTAAAGAAACATAACTTAAAAACATACCAACACCTAGCAAGCATAGATGCATTATTATATTAATAAAAAAAAACGGACGGACGAGCTAATACGCTGAATGCGATCGCGAGCACACTTCTTTTTTAACAATAAAGAAAAACACCCAGATATAAATGAATCCTACGAATTCAAAAGCCTAAAAAACGCAAAACCAATAGATCTCATGATTAGCTTTGAAAATGACCTCTTAAATGTAATTAAGGATTTCGAGTTTAACAAACAACATAATAATTTCAAAAAACAAATCTTCTTAAAAGCGGATAAAAGTAGAAATCTTGGTGCTTATGTCATTTACAAAAAAAATTATGTGTCATATACGCTTTATACATTTTGAATTCTAACGGCTATATGTCGTTTAAAAAAAAAAAAAGATTATATGTTATATACGCTTTACACATTTTGAATTCAAACGGCTACGGTTCGTTCGAAAAAAAAAAGAACAAAAAATATCTTTTCACATCACAAACACACCAAATATTTTAAAATATTGTACTTGTATTTTATTTCTTCAAATTAATCATCCCGAGAAAAAATGTGTGTGTGTGTGTGTGTGTGTGTGTGCAAAGTTCCGAAAAGTTTCGACTAGTCTTCTATCTGTAACCACTTCTAGGTACATATAGATCTTAATTTCCCTTAATTACATGACAGTTTTCAGTGGCCGAAGGGATATGGCGACTTGCAGATTTAGGCTAACTCTGTGAACCTGGTTCGCGCCTCTCGACCGTCTGAAATTGTTACTTTCCTGCACTGATGAGAGCAATAAGCTTGAAACGCTAGCGTCTGTAGGTATTAAAAATTTAATATTTACTTATTATTTAATTATATGTATCATATTTATATATAACATATATATATATATATATATATATATATATATATATATATTTGTATTTTTCACTTAGAAAAAAGATTATTCAGTGAAGACCGGGATTAGTCCAATAAAAACAAGCTCGATGATACTCGATTACAGGGTACAGAGCATTTATATGTGATTTTTTGAAAGCTTACCAAAGCATTCCGTTCAGGAGCCCAATCAACACCACAAAAGATTTTTTTATTCAAAAATTATTTATTCATCATTTTTCAAATTAACGAGTTTTTTTTTCAAATTAAAGAATTTATTTTTTTAAAATATGAAATTTGAAAAATGATAAGTAAATCATTTTTTAAAGAAAAAATCTTTTGTGGTGTTGTTTGGGCTCCTGAACGGAATGCTTTGGTAAGCTTTAAAAAAATCACACACACACACACACACACACACACACACACACACACACACACACACACACACCCGCCCCCCCCCCCCACACACATATATATATATATCATATTTATATGTATATATATATCATATTTATATATCATATTTATATATATATATATCATATTAATCTATCATATTTATATATATATCATATTTACATATCATATTTATATATATATGTCAAATTTATATATATATATATCATATTTATATATCATATATATATCATATTTATATATATATTTCATATTTATATATCATATTTATATATCATATATCATATATATATATCCTATTTATATATCATATATATATCATATTTATATATATATTTCATATTTATATAGCATATTTATATATATATCATATTATGTATCATATTTATATATATATATATATATATATATATATATATATATATATATATATATATATATATATATATATATATATATAAGAAGGGTTGTCGTGTGAGTTCTTTTCATTGCTGTTTCCGATATGTAAAACACTTGATGAAAACCGATAGCTGCAACAGAAAACGACTCACCGAATTGAACAATGTATATTTTGTCCGAATCAAACGTTGATTCTATTAATTCTTGAACGGACCCCTTCTTCCCCTTTTTCTTTTTCTTTTCTCGGTTTTGTTTTCGCCTATGGCCCTTTTCTCTCTGCTTCGCTTTCTCATCGGCTTCGTTGTTGGTCGATGACCCCCCCAATCTCCACTCCCCCGACAGCTGTATGAAAGCAAAAATGCTTTTCAGAACAATGTAACAAAAATGGCGTCTTTGTTTGTCTGTGCGTACAGTAAAAGAGAAAAAAAAAACGGTAGAAAATGAAAAAAATTAAAAGAACAGAAATAAAAATTAGAAAAAAAACAAACAAAAACAAACCCACCGAAGACGCCACATACGTCGATGGCAAAAATTAGGCCGATGGCAAGTTCTATCTTTCAGTAATCAAGAAAAACGAATTTACCAAGATGGCGATTGGGCAGCTTCCGCTCGGCACACATGCATGGGATTCACTTACAAGCGAACATTTCTCGACTAAACGCTTCAGGATCGACCAATTAAAATTGCGAGTGTTATTCAACCCGATTGAATAATTAAAATAATTCTCTTCTGAGTCGGCGTTCAGGTTTCAAACTCTGAAAAAGCAGATTCTTTATAACGGTGATAGTGTAAGGGTTAGGGTTAGGGGTTAGGGTTAGGGTTAGAGTTAGGGTAAGCGAGTGTACATTCAATGCTATGTCTGTTGCGTTAGTCCATTTAAGTTGGTTCAGAATTGTATTCACTCGTAAATATTAAAAAACATTTTTCGCTTATTTTAGATGAAGTCTTTTTATAATAAAGACTAAATATTAAAATCTCATCGTATCTGATATATTAATGTTTGTTTGATCTTGTTATACACCCGATTACACCCCCATATATATATATATATATATATATATATATATATATATATATATATATATATATATATATATATATATATATATAATCTAAAGAAGCTTTGAGCCATAAAAAACAAAACAAAACAAAAAAATGTAAAATGCAGTTTAAATTCCCAGACAAACTAACTAAATCCAAGATATTGCAGACTTAACATTCGTTGGAAAATTTATAAATGAAAAAATATAAGTAAATAAAAAAAATGGGGGGGGGGGTTAATTATCTAAGAGTGAAACAAAAACAGGAGACCTTAAGCGTCTAATATCAACACGGGGATCATCAGCTGTTTACCATGTAACTGTTTCGGAGATTTAAAAACAGGACAGTTATAATATTCATGGCTCTCCAATATATTTATATAGTATGCTGATGACGCCTGTGAACCAGAAAACCCGTTCACATGGATTAATTTTATGTACGTATAAAATCAATATATATATATATATATATATATATATATATATATATATATATATATATATATATATTAAAATAAACATAGTTGGAGTATCCGACAATCGTTTCAGAAATTGCTCAGATCTTCTTCAGGGATGTACTGGTGAGCTAAGATATCCGCTAATACACAATCATAAGAAAGAAAGAAAAAGAAAAAAAACAAACAAAAAACAAAAAAACAAAAAACAAAACAAAAAAAAACAAGCAGACAAATTACATATAATAATATATATATGCATATATATACATATATATATATATATGCATATATATATATGCATATATAAGTATATATATATATATGAATATATATATGCATGGATATATATATGTATATATATGCATTGATATATATATATATGCATATATATATGCATATATATATGCATATATTTATATATATATGTATATATATATATATATATATATATATATTAGTACTTCATGTATCCACATAAAATATTATAAGGAGATATAATTTTTTATGTGTCAGTTTTCAGTATTTACTTCAACAGTGCTCGATACGTAAGTAGAGCTAGGTAGTAAGCAATGAAAATATATATGGCAATCAAGCTACACAGAGGCTCCCGTGTTTCATCCCCGGGGGAATCGT
>OY744545.1:1641614-1649114 GCA_963556195.1 Sepiola atlantica
AAATTTAAAAGGGTGCCAATTGGAAAATCAGGGTTCAGATGAATGGAAATCTGGAATTTACGTGTTTAATATGTAATAGTTCAGATAGTATTTCAGAGTTTAATGTATAAATACTTTAAAGAGTTCCCAGTCAGTTAAATATTAAATGCATGACTAAATAAGAAACTTTAATGTATATTTCAAGTTCGGATTGGAAAGAGCGTTAGCTTGCTTGCTACAATTGAGTTCTAGTATAAGGATTATGTGGTAGGATTGGGTAGAGTATTGTAACCTAAGTGATGCACTAGTGTGTTGAAATTATAAATAGATTTTAAGGGGAGCAAATGGACCATTATAGGAGTAATCAGGGAGCGTAGTTTAAAGGTGAGAGTAATGGAATCTATGAGAAAAAGATTGTTGGTTGAGTGAAGCGTATATAGAGTCGATGGATCGAATACAAGGGAGATAAAAAAGCAATGGATGAGTGTGTGCGAGGGTTAGCCAATAATTGAAAAAAAGGAGGGTAGAAATTAGAATGTTGAAGTAGTAGCGGTTAAGGATTAGTGGAATGGAGGAGAATTATATTAGTTCTCAATTTACATTAAGTGTTATTAGGTGTACAGGGGAAGGTACGCTATGTTATTGGGATGGCTATTTGTAAGGTTGTAAAAGTTAAGAGTTAAAAATTAACAAATTATAGAATTTAAGAATTAGTTTAATGTTAGAGAGAGGGTTGTTGGCTGGGAGGAGGTGTGTCAGATGGAGTAATGAAATTTATGTATTTAAATTTTCGCTTGTGCCTGCAATTTGAGATCATTTCATTTTTAGAGTTAATAATATTTTTGCTTTTAGCTGCTGTAGCTATCATAAATGTTTCTAATTTACATAGTTGGCAGAAAGCGGATCCTGAAGTGTAGGATTTAGACCTTTTTAATATTGCCCAATGTAGAGAGTGTTTTTACTGTTAAATTTTTTTATTAGATTGGATAGAGAGGTGCTAGTGGCATTGTTATTATTATGTTTGAAAGAGTAGATATGGTTTGAGATTCGGGTCTTGATGGGGAATGCACTTGCCCCAATGTAAGTGTGCATTTTGTATGAGGTTGTTATTATAGTATTTGTGTTATTTATAGTATCGGGGATGTTTTGGATTTGTATGTTCAAGTTCTGAGCCAAAGTTAAGTTTGAATTGATAGGTAGAGAAGATGAGGGAATTTGAGGGGTAAGATCAAGGTTATTGTAAGTTAGCGGGGGTTGTTGGTTAGTGTAAGGAGTGTTATTTAGGGTGTCATTTGATACAGAGAGTTGGAGAAGTGGAGAGTTATAGGGTGAGGGGGAAATCTGTGTGTTTGGTGTCTGTTTGCATAATAGTGTTTTGGGGGAATTGTTAAAAAATTATATATATATATATATATATATATATATATAGTTTTTTTTAAATATAGCAACTTTTAAGATTACAGAATCTGAAATATTCATCATTAAGTATATTTGTTCGAAAAATTCGACATCAACCAAGTTGTTAACGTCCATATGGTTTAGAGTGAAAGTTATTAAGAGTCTTGATCAGCACAGAAGGAGAATTGTTCAACATTGCACTAAACTTCCAGTTGAGCCACAAGAAGACATTAAAACAGGTTTCAGCAATATCATACATTACTGTCTTAACCCTTAATTTTTCATATTGACATTCTCACTTAGATCCAACTATTATATATATATATATATATATATATATATATATATATATATATATATATATATATATATAAGGCCTAGGATACATTGTTTTCATTACCATCTTTCGGCTCTGACGAAGTAAAAGTAGTACTGAAACGTAATTGCATTTATGTAGGCCATTTTAATGTTATATATATATATATATATATATAATATATATATATATATATATATATATATATATATATATATATATATGCTGAAAAATACCATATATTAAGAGCAATCATTGATCCAAATACAGTCTGTTTGAATATTCGAGATTCAATCTTTAAGGGATGCATCCACAGGAGACAAGCACTACTCATCTGATATACAGAAAAGCCTAGTTACACCCCCTCCGCCAAATACATAACCCCATAATTACCCCACGAAATACCGACTTCCACCCCGGAAAATTCTCCCAACTATCACCCCTAATAAATAAAATTAAAAAATAGGAACAAATATCTTAATCGGCCCATATTTACACCACTATTCAAGAACAATAATTATAACTTTCCCACAAATATTTCTCCAGTCATTAAGAGGGTAACACCACAATTTCACATTATTATTACTCCCATAAGTCCCACCATTTCTCGGTCATAATGCTAATCTCCCATATCTCCCAAACAGATACAATCTTGCCGACCCAATTTTATCACCTCCATAAGCCTTCACTATACCCTAGTTAATAATGTTAAATCCAAGATACAAATCATTTACTGCCTTTAGACTGCCCGGATAGTATCTTTATTTAAATTCCTTTAGGATTGATTTTAAGTCCATTAATCCAGGATTTAAACTTGAATTTAATGTTTTTTTAAAAACCTTTTTATCTCTTCATAAGTATAATCCTTAAACACATTTTCTCTCCCTAATTTCTTTAAAAGACACATTATAAAACCCCAAAACAGTAACGGACAAATGTACGCTATTCATAAACATTGGCTCACGGGATTTATATAGAAATATTTATTTTTTTAATTTTTTAAATTTTTATATTTTTGTTATATCTCTTTAAATCTTCTCCATTTTAAAATTTCAACTGTTACTTTTCACCCCCCCTTTTTCAAATCCATTAAAACTTCCTTACACTAAATTTAAACAAACATACACAACACTCTAAACAAATAACGCGTCCAAACGAGAGTGACTCGTGATTTCACATTTCCGAAACAGATGACAACAGAAGCTGAAGAGAGTCGGATGGCTATGTCCTTCTGTGCTTGAAACCGGCGGTACGAATGTTGTACTAATTTTTCTGTACCAATATATATATATATATATATATATATATATATATATATATATATTATAAAATAAACATAGTTTGAGTATTCGACAATTGTTTCAGAACCTCCTTGGCTCCTCCTCAGGGATATACTCTGAGGAGGAGACGAGGAGGTTCTGAAACAATTGTCGGATACTCAAACTATGTTTATTTTAATATAAAATCTCTAATATTTATTGAGCACTTTTGAAAAGTATTGGTTTTGTTCATTTTGTTAATATTTGAACTTAATTAATTAGTATATATATATATATATATATATATATATATATATATATATATAGAGAGAGAGAGAGAGAGATAGAAGAAAAAAGAGTGATAAACATGCGACGATTGTCCTAATTTATTTCAAATTTCAATTGTTCAATGCCAGGTGTATTCAGTAATAAACTATGGTTTACTATTCTTTCCTTAAGCCAAGGCTTTTCAAAGATTTCTTTGGACTCGATATCATTTGCCTTTTTCTATGGTCCAGGAAGTTATCAATAATGGCCAGCTTTTCTCTTTTCAATTCCATTTAAGTGCGTTTGGATTTACTTACATTTGAACATTCTATCCATACTGCCCCTACGCTAAAGCTTTTTTCGCTTTCTACAATTTTTCCTATTCTTTGGACATCTTTTCAACGGAAAATTACCACCCGGACAAACCACATATCTTTTTTACGGAACTTTTCTTTCACTACATTTTAAAAATTATTTCTCCTCAGATCTCGATCTTTGAAAAGCCCTGGCTTAAGGAAAGAATAATAAACACTAGTTTATTACTGAATACACCTTGCATTGAACAATTGAAATTTGAAATAAATTTGGACAATCGTCGCATGTTTATCACTCTTTTTTATTCTATCTCTACAATTGCTCTATCTCGTATATTGAGCTAAACCTCTACACTTACTAAAATTTTTACTTTTGGCTTATATTTGATCATATATATATATATATATATATATATATATATATATATATATATATATATATATATATGAAGCATTTATTTTATTTCCAATGTTCTTATGCCATACATATTATCCCAATAGGTCTGATACATGATATAATTTGCTTCTCCTTTTCTAACTTAAAAAAAAAAATCAAGTCACTCTTAATAAACATCTCATTCTTAATTATGTCTTTCAGCGAACTTATTTTTCTTCATAATCACACAAAACCAGCAATGAAAATTCTATCTGACAGATATTTAATGAGTAAACTTATTACGTAATCATTAATTGCCCAATCATGACCTAATTAATTGCTGGCCCTTACCCATCATAAATGTATAAGATTACGCTATCTATGTTATGCATACGCCCGGGGAACGCCGGGGACTTTTATTTCGCCGTTTTACTAAAACCTTGTGTGTGTAAAAGGATCCAGGATGACCTTTAGTGCCTCGCGGTTAATGTTGTACTGATTAAACAAGTGCTGCGAGAACCCCACATAAGTCCGTTTCGAAAATCCAATGTCGCCAGCGTTGTGGAAAGGTAACACGTCTGACTAATCGACAACAAGGTGGTAGGGTGAACAAGACTATGCATTTAGAAAATGGACAGAAGTAAGGTGTTGCCAAAGACTGCTTTTAGCTTGATCATAACGACTGACTGTGTCTGTAACAAGCCATTATCATAATTCAGTGTCGGGAAGAGTCCATGTCGTGACCCAGTAGGGTAGAGCAACATGACAACTACTTATGTTATGTATACGCTCGTGAAGCACCAGTTTGAATCTTTGATTAGCCCATAAGTTCTGTCCGGACATGGAAATTGGAAAATGTTGAAATGTAACGAACCTGTGTAATACGAAATGTTGGCATTTTGAAAAGGGGAAGTTGAAATTTTACAGTGAGATATATATATATATATATATATATATATATATATATATATATATATATATATATATATATATATATATATATATATATATATATTTTCCAGTCCCTATCATTACTCTTAGAAAACATTAGTCTTAGAAAACATTAGTCTTAGAAAGCATCACTTTTTGAAAAAATTACTCCTGAAAACATTACTCTTAGAAAACATTTCTGTTAGAAAACATTACTCTTAGAAAAGATTACTCTTAGAAAACATTAGTCTTAGAAAACATCACTTTTATAAAAAAATTACTCCTAGAAAACATCACTCCTAGAAAACATTACTCTTAGAAAACATTACTTTTAGAAAACATTACTCTTAGAAAACATCACTTTTTGATAAAATTACTCTTAGAAAACATTACTCTTAGAAAACATTTCTGTTAGAAAACATTACTCTTAGAAAACATCACTTTTGAAAAAAATACTCCTAGAAAACATTACTCTTAGAAAACATTTCTCTTACAAAACATTACTCTTAGAAAACATTACTCCTAAAAAAAACATTAGTCTCAGATAGGTTTGGTTTATTATACGTCATATCAACAACCCATTACTCTTAGACAACATTACTCTTCGGCAGTAGTAATCTTCTTTGTTCTCAACACGATTGACCCTCAGCCACCGCTTTCCAGTATCTGTTTTGGAGGAAAATAAAAAAGAGAAATAAGGTTTTGATTTTTAGAAAAATCAGATTGAACAATACGGTTGAGGATGAACTTACAGATACTATGGCATAAGGTGACCAGCCGATTGATCGAAGTGGGCCTCTCCGAAAACCCGTCTAGCCGAAGTAAGGACTGAAGTGGAGTGTTGCAAGACAGGTGACCATTTATGCAACCAGACCATGGGATGATCAGCCACTTCGACCCCGTCCTTAGGCATCAGGGGTCGCCAGCCACGGCCTACAAGTAGCTCCGTTTTTTTTTTGTGGGGGGGGGGGGGGAGAAGTTACCTATTTGCGTAGGGTTATAGCCAGCGAATTCGGTGTCCCGCCGACAGGGCGGAGATAATGTCGGAGAAAATTTATCTTATTTAATTAGGCTAATCGGTTTCTGTAGAGAATTCAATTCCGTTTAGGGAAGAATCTCGCATATTCGCTTAGGTAGCAATCGTCTTTTTCTCCCGTGAGCGAGCGAATATATATTATATAAATATTGATACATTATATAAATATTAATAGGTACAAACACATCATGGGTTTCAGTGACTTCCTCATCTTGGCTGCCATGCTCACAACGTTTCGGCCGTTCTGCCCTCCGACCATCATCAGGTGTCTTGTATCGAACTCGGGAACCGTCTGTCTGGACTCTCAAACCCAATCCCTTTATTGTCACGGGGGTATCACGCTCGGATTCCATTTTTGGCTCTGGGACACTTTTGTTAATTCTCCGTTGCTTTCAGTTCTGCTACTGCTGCTGCTACTGCCGCTGCTGCTGCTACTGCTGCTGCTACTTCTGCTGCTACTGCTGCTGCTACTGCTGCTACTGCTATTGCTGCTACTGCTACTGCTGCTACTGCTGCTACTGCTGCTACTGCTACTGCTGCTGCTACTGCTGCTACTGCTATTGCTGCTACTGCTACTGCTGCTACTGCTGCTACTGCTACTGCTGCTGCTACTGCTGCGGCTACTGCTGCTACTGCTACTGTTACTGCTACTGTTGCTGCTACTGCTGCTGCTACTGCTACTGCTACTACTACTGCTACTGCTACTGCTGCTGCTACTGTTACTGCTGCTACTGCTACTGCTACTGCTACTGTTACTGCTGCTACTGCTACTGCTACTGCTGCTACTGCTGCTGCTACTGTTACTGCTGCTACTGCTGCTGCTACTGTTATTAAAATCATTTTAGTATATCTTCTACCCCCCTCCCTCATATCGAGCTTGGCTGATGGTAGGTTAGTTTGCTGGAATGAGTAAGGTTTCAATTATGAGGAGGCGCAGGTTGTCAATTTTAGACAGCGAAGATGGCAGTGTTTTTTACTTATATGTTTCTGAATTCCGTTTGATTTTTTTTTTTTGGGGGGGGGTGTCATGTTCTACTTGGTGTTGGTAAATGGAACTCGATACCTTGTTAAATAACAGATATTTTGATTTTTTCAATTTTTTTCTAATTATCTTATTTGTTTAAAAAAATGTTCAATAAATAAATAAAACTTAAAAAATGGAATAAATAAAAATAAATGGAATAAATAAAAGTGGAATAAATAAATAGATAAATCAAATAAATAGATAATAATGGCTAAAATGGTTAATTAATAAAAGGTTAATTAAAAATAAAAATTAAAATGAAAAAATGAAATAAAAAATTTTAAATGGTAAATTAATAAATAAATAAAAATGGAATAAATAAAAATTAATGGAATAAATAAAAGTGGAATAAATAAATAGATAAATCAGATTAAAAAAATAATAATGGTTAAAGTAATTAATTAATAAATGGTTAATTCATAAATGGTTAATTAAAATTAAAAATTGAAATGAAAAAAATGAAATTAAAAATTAAAAATGGTTAATTAATAAATAAATAAATATGTAATAAATAAGAATAAATGGAAAAAAAATTTAAAAAAATGTTCAATGAGTAAATGGAACAATATATATTAGCAAACAATGTTAAACAACAGATTTT
>OY744545.1:1661614-1684114 GCA_963556195.1 Sepiola atlantica
CTAAAATTTTAGAATATAGTACTAACAAACAAAAACTCCATATATTAGAAGCCCTGTATATAAAAACAAAAACACCCTAATTAATAGAATTAACTTTAATATCAGTAAAAATATTCTAAAATGTCTATAGTTCTAACTATAGTTTCGAATTTATTACATAATTCCCGCTAAAACCTTCTCTAATACTAACATATGATATGTACCTGATTAACCTTAATTAACCACAAATACTTGCCTGCAAGAGAAGATGCTGCATATATATATATATATATATATATATATATATATATATATATATATATATATATATATATATATAATATAAAATGAAGTAATAAAATAAGGTGTCAATTATATTTTATATTATAATATTAATGCTCTATCCAGTATATTGAGCTTCAGTTTTTTATCCGGATGTTTCACTAATTATAAGATATTAGTTGACGCTTATATCTTTTGTTGGACTGCTTCATATATATATATATATATATATATATATATATATATATATATATATATATATATATATATATATATATATATATATATATGTATATATATATATATATATATATATATATATATATATATACAATTACATTGTCTGTTTTTCCTTATCCTCTGATGAAACGATTTTATCTTTGAAAATCCATGGATTAAGGATACGAAGCTCCTTGCTCTGAACTTTGATGTTCTAATGAATATTGTATCTTTACAATTTTTTGTTCTCATCTTTCATCTCTAGAATTAATTGCTCTATTCAATATATTGAGCTTTATATTATCACGATAGATTATTATTAAACGATAATTCAATTATCTTTGATTTAATTCGACATTTAAATACTATATATATATATATATATATATATATATATATATATATATATGTTTGTGTGTCTATGTGTGCGTGCGTGCGTGTTCGTGTTATGTGTTCGTTTACCCCCATTTCAATTATATAGGTCGTTTATGCGATCAAGAGAAGCAGAAACCCCTGCATCTTCTTTCCCTTTAATATAACGAATGAGGAAATCGTTTTTTTTTTTGCGAAGGAACCCGGACAAGGGTTTAGAAACCACCGACGTCCGTTACAACCGAGAATCGAACGCGCCAGAAGAAACCGGAAGTGACGTCTTCTTAAAATGAAAAGATGGGAGAGACCGCTCGTCACGTGATATCACCCAGTCCAAGCGTAAATTGGCGGGTCTTCTCCTTTGTGGTCGCCAATACCTTGTCTATCTATCTATCTATCTATCTATCTATCTATCTATCTATCTATCTATCTATCTATCTATCTATCTATCATGTCAAACACACACACACACATATATATATATAATGTAATATGTGTATATATATATATATTCTACACACAGCGGCATATCAACATTAATCGTCGATAACATCAAGAGGAATTTCAACTTGACTGCGATAAATATGTCTCAATCAAGAAGGATTAAACGAAAAAAGAAGATAACAAATATGCTTATACTTTTGACAAGTGTGTATATCACCGAAAGTACTCAAGTTTTTAAAGTAAATAAATAATTTATTTAAAAAAACATAAATAAATTGAGTTGTCCAGGTTTTCAAAATATTTGTAAAAAAATATTCTCCCTATTATTGCCATTTCAGCTGCGCTTCCATGTGTGACTTTTCAAACTATATATATATATATATATATATATATATATATATCAATGTACAAGTTAACTTTAACTTTTGTAAATTAATTACAAAAATCTGTATACAATAAATTTGTTTATAAATTAATTAATTAAAAAAAATCTCTATATACAATTGATGACTTGTCCGATAAAGGGCGTATGAAAAAAGGACAAAAATGCGCTCATTTGCATATTCTAAAATAATAAAAACAAACACTTTCACGAGAGCGAAAAATAGAAACGCATCGTAAAGACGCCGGTCGCTAGCGCCCAAAAAACAAAAAACAATAACAAATAATCTACGTGTATATATATATATATATATATATATATATATATATATATATATATATATATAAAATAAACAATTTTGATAATTTACGACAGTACAACAAAGTATAGTATAAGATATAGAAACGTTCTTTAAACCTAGGCTTTTCAAAGAAACAAGTCCTCTCGCCAGAAAGAGAAACCAATTCTTTAACAATAAAAGCTTTGGTTTCAATTATTAATTTCATTAATTTCATTAATATCGCATGAACTAGATTATAATGTTGGCATTGGTTTCCCCGATATATTTCTAGTCATAATTCTTTCTAGAAAGAAATCTGGTACTTACAAGAAGGACCACGTGAAGGTTGTCAACATCCTAAGTGAAAGTGTTTATGTGGAACGAACTGGATTCGAACTTAGCACAACCAAATCGTCAGTCCGATATATATATATATATATATATATATATATATATATATATATATATATATATATATATATATAGCGTAATCAAATATGAAACTAAAAGCGTACTTTTACTAGATAGAACCTATAGTGAAATGATTTAATATACGAGATAGAGCAATTATAAAAATAGATGAAATAAGTTGGCGGTGGAAAAGCCAACATTTTTTTTTTCAAATTTTGAATTTTTCAATTTTGGCTTTTTTCTTCCTCCATTACTTAATATTCTTTTCAAATTTTGAATTTTGGCTTTTCCACCGCCAACTTATCTATCTATGTAATTCATCTGATGATAAGTTTTCGATCTTTGAAAAGCCTTGGCTTAACGAAAGAATAATAAACATAATTTTATTACCGAGTATACCTTGCATTGAACAATCGAAATTGAAATAAATTTGTCATTCGTACATTTTTATCCCTCTTATCTAACATATATATATATATATATATATATATATATATATATATATATATATATATATATATATAGTACATTTATTTTTTAAGAAGGGAATGGGTGTTCGTTATGAGACACATGCAAAGTGAAAGCGAGGGAAAAGAATCAGAGAAAATGATCAACAACAAAAATGAGTAGAAGACGCTGAAATTTAAAAGAAAATGGAAAATTACCGAAAAGTAAGTCGGAAAATGGAACAAATCACAATGATTTATAAATGTATATGTTAAGGAGCCGGCATAGTGATCATGCTATATATCAATTTTTTTTGCAAAAAATGCGCATGTCCTTCTCAATAACATGCATTTCGTGGTATACAACATAGCATCGGTTTTTTTTCCTGAGGGGGCTTCCTCAGTGCATAAAAGTTCACCCGTCAGGCTGAAAAAAACTGAAGTGCATATAATATTCATTTATTAAAAAAAAATTATTTTCCTTGTACATATGTGCATTAGGGCAGGTCGATTTTGGAATCGTGATGATGCGATGCCAATGATAGTTGGGGTTTGGCATGGTAAATAACGATACAAAATATTTTTTCCCAAATCGTTACCGTTAAGTGAGGAAACGACTTTAAAGGTTGGAAATTAGCGTTTTCGCATGTGTTTTCGGTGATCAGTGAAGTATTTCCCGCCGTAAAAACATTCCATACCGTTGGAGAAATAAACATGTGTAAATATCATTTAATAAAGATTTTGTCAACTAAATTATTTACATTATTCTCAATAAATCAAATAAAAATAAATAAGGATCATAAATAATAAAAAATATTCAGTTGTAAAGGCAAAATTGAGATTAAATATACAGTGTTTAGTAAACACAGTATTTTATTATTTACGTAAGTGACCGATAAAAGATTGCTTCATTTTTTGTCTCTCGTGGAATTCAGGATTTGTGATTTTTCAGTAGAAAACAAATTAGACTAATTTTAATTATCAATAAAACACCATTAAACCGAAAAATGCCTCCATTTTAATGATGAAATAAAATAAATATAATGTTTTTATTAATAGTGACACTGGAACTTTCTTTTGGGGGTATTATTTAAATTTTCACCGTTTTAAATGTCTGCTTTGTTATTGTATATCGAATGTATGAAATATTGACCACTGTTGGATTTTAATTGTAAAAATAATTAGTAATTTTGTATTTTTATGTAAGAAACTTAATTATTTGACATAGAAAGAAAGAAAGCTTGTTTAATCTACATAATTTTATATTTTAAGTGTATCTGGCGTTTCAAACGCGTTTGTTTTTCTCCGTCGAAGAAAGATTTCCATTTTTAGGTAAGTAATTTATTTTCGTTCTATTTTTTTTTTCGTGTTTCAAATTAAATTTTATCAATGAAGTTTGTATTAAAATACCATAATGTTTCAGTTTTGTATTAGAAAAAACTAATTTTTGGTGCATTTAAAGTTATTACCCATCATTTATTTTTCTATTTTACGGACCATTTTTTTCTGTGTAAAATTACTAATTATGTCGCTAGAGTAATCCGTTTTTTTTTTTAACGCAATATTTTAGATTTTAGAGTATTTTTATTTTTAGTGTAGTTGTCATGAATTGTGTGATCATTTTACATTAAATGTATTTGGGAAAGTGATCCCCCACTCTAAAATCTAAATTATTGGGTAAAAAAATAAGGATTTTATCATAACTCAAACAGTATTGAGTCTGTTTAAATAGTCCTGTCATTTTAAGCCACACTTTTAGATGCAGGCTAACCCGAACTCCAACAGACTATCACTAAAGCTAACCAAAACTCCTTACCATAATTGTCAGCCATTTTTTAAAATATGAAACTAGAAGATTTAAATCAAACTGTTTTAGACTTATCTATTTATTTTCTTTTTTTTTCAGATAAAAATGTCTGTAAAAGGACGTTTTGTTTTAACCTGCAGTAAGAGTTCCAAAAGATTTGCTGGTCCACCTTGTCCGTTGGATAAAACGGAACCCCCAACTTTACGACAAGTTATCCAGTTTAGTTATTCCTTGAAAATACCTATCCCCACTTTTCAAATAATGATATTTCCAAATTGATCGCAAAGGAAATAATCAATATTTGGCAAGCAGTGAACCCACAATTGCCTTTGTTAAGGGAATATTATATAGGGCAGAGGGTGAATGTATTTTGCTTCAAGAGGGCCAAACTGATTAACAGGAAAACTCTTACTGCACCCAAAGTGAAAATAATTAAGGAACAGCTGGATACATTATTTTATATTTCTTCATGTTGCTGCAAACTGCCTGTCTTAAGATGTGATGACTTTGCTGTAAAGTGCAATACAGAAAATTGCCAAACAAGGAATATCGTCTGCACTTGTCCTCCTAACAAGAAGGTAATATTAATTCTATGGTTGTTTGAATTTTTTAAATTGAACTAATTTATGTCCCAATTTTCAATATTGAAATTAATTGGAAAATATGAATTAACTTCTGATAATCTTTCTTTTTCTAGTAAATAATATTGTGATATTTTCCTTAATATTTGTCATGTATGCTAGATATGTTATTAAACACATAAACATTTTGACATTTCAGGTTCCCATTGAAGAGAGAGAATATTTAAAAGATCAGAGAGAGAAAACAGGACCAAAAGGCAGTTTCCAACTGTGACCTATTGACAAAAATGCTGTCAAAAAATACAAAAAAGATTCAGCTGAAGCAGATAGATTAGACAGGCAAATTGAAAGACAGCAACAAGATTCTTCACATGTTGCTTCCTCTACATCAGAAATCTTTTCACAGACATCTTCCAGTGAAGAAACAACCGATGACAGTTTTGAGTCAGGGAGACAGTCCAAGGGACCTTACAGTCTTTTAAAAGTCCCGAGATATTCTATGGAACTGATTAGAGGTGATATATCTTCTAACCTTGGGGCTTGCCTTGTTAATGCCTTTCTATTAGACTTACAACACATGGGCCTTCTTCATTCAACCATTGATTTAAAAGACATTATTATAGATAAATCAAAAATAGATAGAGAAAAGGCAAGAGTGAAAGTAACCAGCCATCAAAAACATGTCCAGGAATATGAACATCTTATATGCATTGGAGTTGATTGCAGAGTTGATAAGGACACTTTGTATTACAAGGAAGTTACAGGGGAAAATGGTGAAAAAATGATTAAGAAAAGCAAGGGACCAGAGCGCCACTTAACATTTACCAGAGAGATAGGAACTGCAAGTAAATATCTCGCTCATAGAGTGATACCCAACATTGGTGCAACTGGTGTTCTTCTAGCAGAGGATGTTGCTGCTGTTCTAGAAGAGTACAACAGTGTAAATACTATTAAGGCAATTCTGGTGGACAATACCAGTACAAACACTGGTTGTGAAACCGGGATGGTTACAGCTTTGGAGAAAAAACTTAAAAGAAAGTTACATACCATTGGCTGTTCACTTCATCAAAATGAACTGCCATTTAGAGCCATCTTTAAATTAATTGATGGAACTACAAGAAGCCCTACCACTTTCACTGGTCCTTTAGGGAAACTTTGTGGAACTAATTACCAGGATTTGCCCCAGGTAGCATTTCATAGTATTAGTGGTCCTCTGTATAATTTATATCTTACTGCAGAGGTAATGAATGATTTAAGTGGTGACCAGCGGCAAGAAGCAAGGCACAAGCACATTATAACCAAAACATTGTGTCACCAAATAAGACCTTCATTTACTTCGAAGGGAAACTACAGGGAACAATTTAGTTCTATTATAACATAATTTGGTAAACTTACAGTATTGTCCTCACAACAAAAATTACATAAGCTAAAACAAAAATAACTTCAATGCAAAACAAATTTAAATAAATATATCGAATCGCATACTTTAAAAAGCGAAATTAACGGTATCAAAACTAATTATTATTTATCGTAGTTAGAAAAGAGTCAGCAGTTAAAACAAGAACATGGCGCAACATTTCGTGACAGTCTCAATCCAATATGGTAGTATTTTCACAATCGTTTACACTTCAGGTGAAAGACAAAAATGTATAAAATTAAATTCGGTTTTCACATGCTTAAACTATGCAGGTTTGTAGAGAATTTCATTCTGATGCGTTTTTATATAAGGTAAGCGTTGTTTTATTTTTTTATTTAGAAGTTATGGCCTGAGGACTACACTGCAAGCTTACCCATAATTTTATATGGTGCAGTAGGTTTTAGCACATTGTTCAATGAACAATTCAAATTTAAAACATTTGTTCCTATAATCTGTTTCCAGTAGTATTATTGTATAATACACTTTTATTTATATATTTTTAAAAGTAATTATGACCAAAAATGTAAAAGTGATTAGCCGTTTTTGTAATTATGTACAATTTCTACAGTTCTCATTTATTGAATACAGTTAAAAAATGACATATTTTACTAGTGGTGATTCATACTTAGAATTCTGGTTTGAATATATTTTCTATTCATTGTATCTAACAAAAAATATCAATTTTATCTGGATTTATTAGTGAAATAGTAAAATTTTGAAGTCAATTTGTCAGCAAAATCCTGCGGAAATTAGGTATTTCTGAACATTTTCGTACCCGATCTTTAAAACTAAATGCTCAGTTAAGTTTTAAAGTTAGGAATCTAATTTTTGGTATCAGTTCTCACAACACCAAACCCCAGCTTTCGCCACCACAGCAGCGTTGATTTTCTAAAAAAAGTGGGAAATCGACCTGCCCTAATGTGCATACGTGTTTCAGCTGCGCCCCCTTTCGAGAGCAAACTTCCTCAGACTTTTAGAAAAAATGTCTGAGGAAGTGGGCTCTTGAAAGAGGGCGCAGCTGAAGCATGTATGCACATATGTAACCAAAATGATTGTATAAAAAACAGCTCTACTTTTTATTGAACACTTTTTATAAACACTGGAGTTTAATTGGATTAACATTAAGGAAGCAAATATAATACATGTACTACATATATATATATATACATATATATATATATATATATATATATATATATATATATATATATATATATATATATATACATATATATATATATAGTAAGCTATGAAAATATATTTATGGCAATTAAGCTACACAGAGGCTCCCGCGTTTCATTCCCGGGGGAATCTTCAGGCTGTGTAGCTTAATTGCCATAGATATATTTTCATAGCTTACTACCTAGCTCTACTTACGTATCGAGCACTGTTGAAGTAAATACTGAAAATTGATACATACAAAATTATATCTCCTTATAAAATTTTATGTGGATACAGGTAATACTAATATATATATATATATATATATATATATATATATATATATATATATACTTCTTTGTAATATAGCAGGAAAACTCCCAGCAGAGTGCTCGATTAATTAAGAATTAAAGTTAAAAATTAAAAATTAAGAATGTACTATTTATTTATTTTGGTACAGAAAAAATAGTACAACATTCGTACCGTCGGTTTCAAGCACGGAAGGACTTAGCCATCCGGAAGCTGAAGAGAACCGGATAGCTAAGTACTTCCGTGCTTGAAACTGACGGTACGAATGTTGTACTAATTTTTATGTACCAAATATATATATATATATATATATATATATATATATATATATATATATATATATATATATATATATATTTATATAATAATAATAATAATAATAATAATAATAATAATAATAATAATAATAATAATAATAATAATAATAATCCAGGTAAAACATCCACAGGATAGTAATTCAAAGAATTTCAAACCGGGTTTATAAAAAGTGTTCAATATCAAATAGAGCTTTTATATATGATTATTTTTATTTACACAGACATGTACAAAATCTGCGACACTGGCATGTCGATGTTATCGATCAACAGTTATTATAATCTGAGATCTCATCAGGCAGAGTTAGAATCTGATCTTGACCTTAGATCATATTTGGAAAGAATATATATTCGTCATTCGTTCTTTTTAACTCCTTACATCAAGTGGCTTCATGCCTTGTCTGGAGCGACTTCCATAAAAATATAAAATAAACGCGGTAAATAAAGAAGAACTGATCAAACTTTAAAATTAAAGACTATTATCAAAAATAGTAATATGTGGTTCAGGGCTGGGAGCAGGAGTACACAGAGGGTTCTTATTCATTAACCTTATAGTATATATTTTAAAATGTTACCAATATCAGATTCTCAGCTCCAAGAAATCGAAGTCAATTTTGAAATTTTACAAAAAAAAGTGCAGGTCAAACATAAACTATTTCTCTTTATTATGGCGTTTATTCATTTATTATGAGAATGGTTTCTTAAAGAAATTGATGTATTTTAAATTAAGAACGATTTGTATGTAAAATCATTAATGCCAAAATATAGAAAAACACATTTGTAAAGCTAAAAGATAGTTTTAGTTTTGTCATACTTCTCCATATTGTACGAAGTATTCCCGAACATATGCCATAGAAACGTTGCTAACTAACAAAAACGATTTGAAGAGTTCGAATGCAAAACGCGATAAACGCCATTTTCAAAATTACGAAGCTATTACTATAAAACGTGTTGCATTTCAACACTCAGCCACACCATGGAATCCTGTTTTACAACATATGATACTAGGATAATTCATTTTTGTTTTCCATTAAAATCTGCTTTTAGTTAAAGTCTACATTTAATATTTTTTAATCTTTTTATTGTTTAATGTTTCAATTTAAATAGATTGGATTTATCGCGTTTTGCAATCGAAATCTTCATTTATCTGATAAGGCTGAAATTCTAAATTGTGGTTACTGTTATCAAAGGGCATCAGATCCATCCATCCAATTTTGAAAATTTGGAAATTGAAATTCAATCAAATTTTCCACTTTTACTGAACTTTTCAATGCCAAATGTCAACGTCAATGTCATATAAGATACGGGACTTCATTGTCTACAATATGGGCCAAGTATAGAGTCTCTGCGATGAACATGGAGTGAGAAAGTTTTAAACGGATACTGCTCGTATTCTGATTTCTGGAGTTTTACTTTATGGTAGCCAAGTGAAATATGTTTTCGTTGTCCAACGACCAAAAGCTGCACATGCCCTAGCGACACGACCTCGACCCCAAAAAACACCTGTTATCGCTATATATATCTCAACTTCTTCTTCTTCTTCTTTCGTGTAAATCAGATGATTCTGGTGTTGTCATTAGTTTCCCCGTTTTTTTTTCCAGTTAGAAATCTTTCTGGAAAGACATCGGGTACTTACGGGAAGGACCACGAGAAGGTTGCCAACATCCCTAAGTGAAAGTGGTACTGTGGAACCGACTGGATTCGAACTTGGAACACCCAGGTATTCAGTCCGTGTCGATATCCACTTAAGCACCGTCACCTCCCATCTCTCAACTGAATCAGCTGGACGGTAGAGGCGTACAGACCCCCTTTATTTGCGAACAGGTGGATTATACACCTTATATGAAGCTACAAATTACGAATCATTTGTAACCCTAAGACTGACAGTTTGAATCAGCCGCGTTGCGTCTGACTTTTTTGTACGAGACTTTTATGTACAACACAATCGATTCTTTGTCGTTTACATCGGTAGGGTTATTGTTAGGGTTACTGTTAGGATCTGC
The DNA here is from genome assembly GCA_963556195.1 of Sepiola atlantica. Classification (NCBI taxonomy): domain Eukaryota; kingdom Metazoa; phylum Mollusca; class Cephalopoda; order Sepiida; family Sepiolidae; genus Sepiola; species Sepiola atlantica. The sequence goes on from OY744545.1 coordinate 1,672,022, forward strand.
TTTGCCCATTACAGAACAACACCGTAGTTATCACCAAAAGTGTGGGTTTCCACGTGACCTTGACCTTTCACCTACATATCCCTAAATTAAATCAGTTCAAATCGATATTTTGACCAAGTTTGGTGACGATTGGTCAAGCGATGTTGACGCTAGGTTGTACACCAACAAACAAACAGTGACACAAACATAAACCCCACCTTTAACGAAGGTAATAACACTTTCATGTTTGACAGGTAGTATTCTACTGGTGATAATATTTCGGTTCAGAAAAAAGAATAAAAAGAATAATCTTATTGTTCTTCAGATGTTTGTTGTTTCTTCAATCGAAGAAGAAGACTCCATGAATGCTGCCATCTTAGAAAAAAATCGACGATTTTTGATAAAATTCTAATTCATCGGGAATCGATCGAACCCCTTTTGTTAGATTCGTTCGAAAAGGGAAGCGAGAAAGAATAAAATTAAAATCGAACGGTTTTACGGGGATTCTTTTTGTGTTCTTCTGAAGACATAAAAATAAATCCTGAATTTTTTTTAGATCGGGTAAATCTGAAACGTTTTTTTTATTTAATCTGCGATAAAAATGTTATTTCAAACTTAAGCGTGACAGACCGAATGAAAGCGATTTTAAATTTAAGCTTGACAGACCGAATGAAAGCCATTTTAAATTTAAGCGTGACAGGTCGAATGAAAGCGATTTTAAATTTAAGCGTGACAGACCGAATGAAATCCATTTTAAATTTAAGCGTGACAGACCAAATGAAATCCATCTTAAATTTAAGCATGACAAACCGAATGAAATCCATTTTAAATTTAAGCGTGACAAATCGAATGAAAGCCATTTTAAATTTAAGCGTGACAGACTGAATGAAAGCCATTAAAAATTTAAGCGTGACAGACCGAATGATATCCATTTAAAATTTAAGCGTGACAGACCGAATGAAATCCATTTTAGATTTAAGCGTGACAGTCAAATGAAATCCATTTTAAATTTAAGCGTGACAGACCAAATGAAATCCATTTTGAATTTAAGCGTGACAGACCGAATGAAATCCATTTTGAATTTAAGCGTGACAGACCGAATGAAAGTGATTTAAAATTTAAGTGTGACATACCGAATGAAAGCGATTTAAAATTTAAGCGTGACAGAGATGGCGATCAAAGCTAGTTGGGTTCTTTACATCACCCGAAGTTCCCTTCTAAGCCTAACAGCAGAGAGAGAGAGAGAGAGAGAGAGAAGGTTAGAGAGAGAGAGAAAGAGAGAGAGAAAGAGAGAAAGAAAGAGAGAAAAGGTTAGAGAGAGAAAGAGAGAGAGAAAGAGAGAGAGAAAGAGAGAGAAAAAGAGAGAGAAGGTTAGAGAGAGAAAGAGAGAGAAGGATAGAAAGAGAGAGAAGGATAGAAAAGGAAAGAGAAAGAAAGAGAGAGGGAGAAGGATAGAGAGAGAGAGAAAGAGAGAGAGAGAGAAAGAACGAGAGAGAGAGAGAGAGAGAGAGAGAAAGAGTAAATATAAATCTTTTTCTTTTTATTGCTTTTCTTTCTTTTTCTTTTTCCTTCTTTTCCTTTTTTCCATTTCTTCTTTCTTTCTCTCTTTAATTTTTTAAAAAACGTTTTTCGTCGTCTTTCATCTTTTTACGGATGCTGTATTCCTTTCTTTCTTAAATTCTTTTTCATCCTTTTTCTTCTTCTTTCTTTTGTACTTTTTTGTTTCCCTTTCTTGTTGAATTTTCTTCTTCTTTTCATTCTTTTATTAATTTTTCTTTAACGCTCTTCTTCTTCTTCGTCTGACATCTTGTTAAAGATGCTGAACTCCCACTTCCTTTCTTTCTTTCTTCTTTTTTCTTCTTTTGCATTACAATTTCTTAAAATTTTCTTATTTTGTTCCATCTTCATTTTTTTCTTTCATTAAATTATTTTAAAATCTTTTTCTTTTTCTTCTTTTTTTTCTTAACGTTTCGCTTTCTCATTTTTCTTCTTCTTCTTCTTCTTCTTCTTCTTCTTCTTCTTCTTCTACGACTATTACTTTTTCTCTTTCTTTTTCTACTTCTGGTTTCTTCATTTCAACTGTCTTTTTGATTATTTGTTTCTTTTTCTTCTTCTTCTTCTTCTTCTTCTTCTTCTTCTTCTTCTTCTTCTTCTTCTTCTTCTTCTTCTTCTACTCCTTCTTCTACTCCTCCTCCTTCTTCTTCTTCTTCTTCTTCTTCTTCTTCTTCTTCTTCTTCTTCTACGACTATTACTTTTTCTCTTCTTTTTCTACTTCTGGTTTCTTCCTTTCAACTGTCTTTTTGATTATTTGTTTCTTTTTTCTTCTTCTTCTTCTTCTTCTTCTTCTTCTTCTTCTTCTTCTTCTTCTTCTTCTTCTCATTCTTTTTCTTTTTCTTTTTCTTTTTCTTTTTCTTTTTCTTTTTTTTTTCTTCTTCTTCTTCTTCTTCTTCTTCTTCTTCTTCTTCTTCTTCTTCTTCTACGACTATTACTTTTTCTCTTTCTTTTTCTACCTCTTGTTTCTTCACTTCAACTGTCTTTTTGATTATTTGTTTCTTCTTCTTCTTCTTCTTCTTCTTCTTCTTCTTCTTCTTCTTCTTCTTCTTCTTCTTCTTCTTCTTCTTATTGATGCTGCTGCTGTAATCTCTTTCATTTCTTTCTAATTCTTTTTTTTTCTTAAAAATGTATTTTTATAAAACTTTTTTCTTTTTCCATTTTTTTTATCCGTCCTTTTTCCTGTTTTCCCTTTTTCTCAACGACAACAACAAAACAAAAATTAATTTTCTCTCCCAATTATCAAACAACAAAAACAACCACGTCGCCATTTTGTATCCGCTTTCAGTCCATCAGATCAGAATCGTTTCAAATTTTTTCTTGTCGTCTGCAAATACAATGACTCGACGCCATCTTAGAACTTTCTTTGTCAAACCCCTTCATCCTTTCACGGCACTGCCTTTCCCCCTCGCTTTGCTTGGACTTATGAATATACTTGATTTTTATTTCTCTTTCTTTTAGGGTTTTGGAGATAGGCATCAATTTTTCTTATATATACATATTTTAAATGTATATATATATATATATATATATATATATATATATATATATATATATATATATATATATATATGCAGATTAGTCGTCCGAGGCTATAGCAATGCGATGTGGTTGCCGTAAGATGGAAAAGTGAAAAGAAATAAACGCAGGGAGAAAGTGAAACTCAAAACGATTTATTAATAATTTCACGAAAACTGATTAAATACCAAATAGTAAATACTGTCCGGTAAGTAACAGTTCGGCAAAGGATAATCTTAAATTTTCGAAAGAAAAACTTTCATTATCAGAAGACAACAATAAAAGACCGAGTGGGTCGAAGAAAAACGGGGAAAACATCGAAATATTGCTTCAAGCAAACTACAATCTCCTTATATATATATATATATATATATATATATATATATATAAATTCTTTGTAGAATGGTAGGAAAAATCCCAGCAGAGTGCTCGATTAATTAAGAATCAAAGTTAAAAATTAAGAGCATAATATTTATTTATTCTGGTACAGAAAAATTAGTACAACATTCGTACCGTCGGTTTCAAGCACGGAAGGTCTTACCCATCCGGCTCTCTTCAGCTTCTGTTGTCATCTGTTTTGGAAATGTGAGGTCACATGACACTCTTGTTGGGACGCGTTATTTGCTCAGTGTGTTGTGTGTGTTTGTTTAAATTTGAATTTAGTGTCATAAGACCGTTGAGATTTAAAACACGGGAGAAGAAAGAGAATTCAAGATTAAAGGGAATAAAAAGGGGAATAAAAAAGGGGGGTAAAAAATAAAAAATATAAAAAATATATATATGAAAAAAAAAATATATATATATATATAAATAAATATAAAAAAAACATATATATATATAAAAACATTTTAATACTAAGAATAAAGGAATAAAAAAAGAGGAAGAAAAAAAAGAGAAGAAGAAAAAGAGAAAAAGAGTATAAAAAGTGGGTTAAAAAATATATATATATATAGAGAATAAATTGTAGAGAATAAAAAAGAGCGAGAGAGAAAGAAAGAATAAAAATAGAAAGAATAAAAAGAATAAAAATATATAAATAAAATATATAAATAAAAATAATAATAATAAAAAAATATAAATAAAAATTAAAAATTAAAAATTAAAGATTAAAAACAAAAATAATAAAAATAAAGAAAGGGTTTCTCTGAAATTCCCGTGAGCCAAATTATGAATTTGTATCATTAGCCGTTATATTTTTGAAGGTATGCGTTCTAAAAATCGTTGATGTGTAAGAATCTTTAGATTGGAGTGATTTTTAATGAAGGGATTCGGATCTAAGGGAGGTAACTAAGATGGAAATATGAAATATTTGAGTTTGTTAAAGTGGGTTTGAAAATTAATCTGGTGGTTGATAAAAGATAAAAAAATAAAAAATTAAATATTTTTGCATTTTGGTGAAAGTCGAAGTTTTTGCTCTTGGAATTTATGTGGATATAATTTTTTGAGTAATCTAGTGATTGATAATTAAATTAAATATTTTTGTATTTTTGTGAAGGTCGGAGTTTTTGCTCTTGAAGTTTAAGTGGATATAGGTTGATGAGGTGTTTGTTCGTTTTTATTGTGTTTATATTAGTAGAGGGGGGGTAGTTAGACATTATGTGAATCGGTCAGACCAGTTTATAAGCAATGCTTGCCTCTTGTGTGCACATCCCTTGAATATTTCATCGCGGACATTTAAACAGGCTGTATTCGGATCGATGATGGCTTTTGAAATGTGGTATTTTTCAGCGTCACATAGAGGACATCTGTTTATGGCTGGAGAGAAGGATGGTTTTCTCTCAATTATTTTCCATTTGATGGTGAAGGGTGTTTTCTTCTTTAAGCTGCCATATTCGGGTCGCGAGTGCCGTATTAGCCTTGTTTTTGTATCTGAAGGAGTTTCTGTGTGCATATAGCCTTTGTTTGAAATTTCCCTTCGTCATCCCAATATATTTTTCTGCATTACTGGTATTCTGGTCTGTGACGGTTGCTTCATAAATGATTGAATTGATTTTGCAATTTCCCTCCAGGGGGCAGTTGTTTTTGTCTTGGCATGAGCAGCCTGCGTTTGTAATTGTTTTGGGTTCTGCAGAGATAATTTTTCTTATTGAAGGGGCACTGCCCCTTCAATAAGAAAAATTATCTCTGCAGAACCCAAAACAATTACAAACGCAGGCTGCTCATGCCAAGACAAAAACAACTGCCCCCTGGAGGGAAATTGCAAAATCAATTCAATCATTTATGAAGCAACCGTCACAGACCAGAATACCAGTAATGCAGAAAAATATATTGGGATGACGAAGGGAAATTTCAAACAAAGGCTATATGCACACAGAAACTCCTTCAGATACAAAAACAAGGCTAATACGGCACTCGCGACCCGAATATGGCAGCTTAAAGAAGAAAACACACCCTTCACCATCAAATGGAAAATAATTGAGAGAAAACCATCCTTCTCTCCAGCCATAAACAGATGTCCTCTATGTGACGCTGAAAAATACCACATTTCAAAAGCCATCATCGATCCGAATACAGCCTGTTTAAATGTCCGCGATGAAATATTCAAGGGATGTGCACACAAGAGGCAAGCATTGCTTATAAACTGGTCTGACCGATTCACATAATGTCTAACTACCCCCCCTCTACTAATATAAACACAATAAAAACGAACAAACACCTCATCAACCTATATCCACTTAAAATTCAAGAGCAAAAACTCCGACCTTCACAAAAATACAAAAATATTTAATTTAATTATCAATCACTAGATTACTCAAAAAATTATATCCACATAAATTCCAAGAGCAAAAACTTCGACTTTCACCAAAATGCAAAAATATTTAATTTTTTATTTTTTTATCTTTTATCAACCACCAGATTAATTTTCAAACCCACTTTAACAAACTCAAATATTTCATATTTCCATCTTAGTTACCTCCCTTAGATCCGAATCCCTTCATTAAAAATCACTCCAATCTAAAGATTCTTACACATCAACGATTTTTAGAACGCATACCTTCAAAAATATAACGGCTAATGATACAAATTCATAATTTGGCTCACGGGAATTTCAGAGAAACCCTTTCTTTATTTTTATTATTTTTGTTTTTAATCTTTAATTTTTAATTTTTAATTTTTATTTATATTTTTTTATTATTATTATTTTTATTTATATATTTTATTTATATATTTTTATTCTTTTTATTCTTTCTATTTTTATTCTTTCTTTCTCTCTCGCTCTTTTTTATTCTCTACAATTTATTCTCTCTATATATATATATTTTTTAACCCACTTTTTATACTCTTTTTCTCTTTTTCTTCTTCTCTTTTTTTTCTTCCTCTTTTTTTATTCCTTTATTCTTAGTATTAAAATGTTTTTATATATATATATGTTTTTTTTATATTTATTTATATATATATATATATTTTTTTTTTCATATATATATTTTTTATATTTTTTATTTTTTACCCCCCTTTTTTATTCCCCTTTTTATTCCCTTTAATCTTGAATTCTCTTTCTTCTCCCGTGTTTTAAATCTCAACGGTCTTATGACACTAAATTCAAATTTAAACAAACACACACAACACACTGAGCAAATAACGCGTCCCAACAAGAGTGTCATGTGACCTCACATTTCCAAAACAGATGACAACAGAAGCTGAAGAGAGCCGGATGGGTAAGACCTTCCGTGCTTGAAACCGACGGTACGAATGTTGTACTAATTTTTCTGTACCAGAATAAATAAATATATATATATATATATATATATATAATATTTATAAATAAATATTAATTATTTATTACCTACAGACATCGATGTTTCATGCTTACCCAATCTTTAGTGCAGGAAGCTAATTCCCGACGATCGACGGGCGCGAACTCCGACTACAAATTGCCATAGATCCGCAAGTCAGGAGAGTTACCAGTTGGCCACCAGAAATCAGTTCAGAATTTAGGAGGAATTTAACTTTGTAAATGCCAAGTCGGCGAGTATTCACAGCAAGCGGCGAAGAGTGATCTAACAACAACAAATCGTGTTGAATCTCGCAATATATATATATATATATATATATATATATATATATATATATATATATATATATATATATATATATGCATAGATGTGTGTACGTGTATTTGCGTATATATTTTTAATTATATATATGTATATATATCAGAAGTGAATAGTCATATCTCTATGCTGGGGAGTCCCGATTAAAAAGGACGGAACGTATACGTACATAGATAATAAACAAAAAACAAATATTTATTATTTGTAGCCCCTAGAAAACCCTCTAGATGGACACTGTCAGTGTAGTATTAACACAGCATGACGTCGCTAGCTATAAATGCATCGTTCCTTTCATGAAGTTGAACGCTCTTATGACGTCAAGCCGGCGAAATAACTGTTAAATTATCACTGTTTATTTATCTATCCAGCGGTGGTCGAATGGTTCTAGGTGTTGTGATTTGAGTTGTGTAATATTCGTAACCCGGCGAATCACACGACCAGTAGTGAATAGTTATATCTCTATGCTGATGAGTCCCGATTAAAAAGGACGAAACGTATACGTACATGGATAATAAACAAAAAAAAACAAATATTATATATATATATATATTTATATAAAGGAAAATAAAGATATGAAATATATCTTTAAAGTAAAACCTATCATGAAGTTTGATGATTTAATAGACATTGTACGCTTGACAATTTTATTCTCATCACTTACCTACTTATATATATATATATATATATATATATATATATATATATATATATACATATATATTTATATATATATATACATATATATTTATATATATATATATATTCATATATATTTTATTCCTACATTCATTTACTTATTTATTTTTTTGTTCATTCATTGCTTAACAGTTAATATTAGATTATTGTATTTTAATTCAATAAAATATTTGGATTTTTTTTTCCAAATGAATATTTTCATCAAATTAATAGAGTTATGTCCCTTGCATCATTTCCAACGAATTTAACTGAAACTGGTATTCTTAAACATCACTTGCAAGGCACGTTCTACCGGTTTCTTGAACCTGAAATTTTAAATTCTAAATTGTTAACTGCCTTATTTGAACGCTACCTGATCACACAATCTTTATATTCGTTTAACGGCACACACGTGAGTCCATTGAGATGAAAAGAAACTGGAATCTTAGGAAAATCTCCATCATGCCAGTAATTATATGAGCAACAGGACTAATGAAGAATAATTTCAAGAACTTTCTGGCGAGTATACCCGGTGAACCGAGTGCAAGAGAAATACAAACAACTGCACTTAAAGGGACGATTAGAATCTTAAAAAGATCTCTAGGCTCGAGTGTCTGAAATAGCCGGTGAATGTCTGGCATCCGGTAGGATGCCCCATCTCCAGCAAAAACAGCAAGATAGGAAAAATAAAAAATAGAGAAAGTCAGTGTCCCTAATGATGGAGGATTAAACAGAGCAGAAAGGGGAAAGATTACGAAATACCAAGGTCTTATGTACGACATGAAAAGAAACTGGAATCTTAGGAAAATCTCCATCATACCAGTTATTATAGGAGCAACAGGACTAATGAAGAAGAATTTTAAAAGCTATCTGGCGAGTATACCCGGTGAACCGAGTGCAAGAGAAATACAAACAATTGCACTTAAAGGGACGATTAGAATCTTAAAACGATCTCAAGGCTCGAGTGTCTGAAATAGCCGGTGAATGTCTGGCATCCGGTAGGATGCCCCATCTCCAGCAAAAACGGGGAGATAAAAAAGAGTATTATATTATATTATTTTATCATTTTTTCGCCAATTACTTTCTATGCTGATGAGAGCCAGAAGTTTTACGTTCTGTGCTCGAAACCATTGGTCCATATGTTGTATTAACTTTCTGTATTAATAAATACATATTAAGCTTTTTATTCGGATTCCCTTAATTAATTGAGCACTCTGCTGGGATACTCCTACTATTTTACAAATAATTTATATATATATATATATATATATATATATATATATATATATATATATACACAACAACAACGGTTGAAAAGAGTATACAAGGCGCGATTAATTGTTGATCACCTTTTGATTTGAAACCGACGGTACTAATGTTGTTTTGATCTTCTGTAACACCCCCCCCACACGCATATATATATATATATATATATATATATATATATATATATATATATATATATATATATATATATAGAGAGAGAGAGAGAGAGAGAGAGAGAGAGAGAGAGAGAGAAAGAGAGAGAGAAAGATTAGTTTTTTCTTCCACGTATGCTTCTAGATATTTTGATGATGATGAGTGGAAGCATAAAACGATGTCGTTGTTTTTTTTATATAATTTTGTTATAATTAATTATTTTAAACGACCGACGTTAATAGGGCCGCCCATGCGCAGGGGTATTAACATGCTAAACATTGACGATGTGTTATATATATATATATATATATATATATATATATATATATATATATATATATATATATATATATATATATATATATATATATGAGTACTTATGGGCATATACGAGCGAATCATTGCATGTATTTACGTGTGTGCATACGGATGTACGAGCTATAAGAAGAATGATAACCAATTCAAGTAATACTTATTTCGCAAATCAAAAGGAAAAGAAAAATCAATCTGGTTGGGCGCAAATCATTTTTGCTTTTAAATTGTTTTGAAGAAGCCAACGAACTACATTCGTCACTCGACAATAAATATTACAAGTTGTTTACGGAAAATGACGAAGAAACTCGACGGAAGTCGATCATTGTCTGAAATTGTTTCTTACATACTTCCTGTTCGGTGAACGCACAAAAGCTCAGTGGTTAGAGATGGGCAACAACAGACAAAGAGGCGTCCTCAGTTTTTATTAAAGTAACTACAAAAAATTAAATCTGGGTCCATAACCTGTTTCGGTTTGTTATAAACCAGACCTGCTCACCTTAGCATCATTCTGTTAACCTAGGAGCTGTCCTGAACCATCAGCTCCTTATTTGTCGAGATTAAGTCTTATCAGGTTCGGCCATAGGAGGTCCACGCTCCAAAACATTACCTCTTCTTTCAGAAGAGAGGTTGGTTTATTGTCAGTCGCCTGATACACCTTTACAGGAAAGTGCCGACGAGTCCGTTCTCAGCTACTTTTCTACCCATCCAGAGTGCCCTCTCGGGGAGTTGGACCCCCCACGTTAAATTGTGTTTCAGCTGGGAGCAGGTAAATGGAATACGTTTTAATGGACGACTTCCGCTGTTGCTAATTTGATGTCGGTACATTTGAGAATTCCGTGTCACATTAACAAAAAATTAAAAAGACTTTTGTGTGAGTATTGATTTACTCCTCTCCAGGAGTTAGGCACAAGGCCAGTTGTTATCTTACTCCCACAAGTAAGATATGACCCAAGGTCGGGTCGGGAAAGTGGGGTTTGAAAAGATAGCGCCCGAGAAGGTGAGCACTTTGGCCATTAAAAATTGCCTGGTCAGCCCCGTCTGCATTCCCCGATAGGGACGCCTCAGACAGTAAGCAATAAACTTACTCCTCCCCAAAGAGGGGAGGCAAAGCCTGGGAGGGTGGACCTCCTAGAACTGCACAGGGCAGACCCATAGACAGGCGTAAATCAAGCCCGAAGGCCAAGACAATACCAGTCTATGGGGTGCAGTATCCATCGGAACAGATACTACACTTTGATCTTAGCCAAAAGGTTTGTGTGAGTAGAGTATAACATATTTTGCTGAAGAATTTCATTGCGTTTTGTGCAAGTATTCGTACTGTCTGACACGAAACTTTTCAAATCCGTGGAATTGGTTTTTAGATTTTTCAGTATTCATTTATTCATTTATTTATCTTTTTGTATCTTTTTTTGAAAAAAAAATTATTCCATCATTTTTTTCAAATTATTTTAATTATTTCATTTATTTACTATTAGTATATTTTTGCATTTTTCATTCTATTATTTCATTTGATTATTTTTTTAATTATTTAATTAATTTATTTTTAGTATTTAAAAAAAAATTCATTTTTTTAATTATTATTTTTCATTATTTTTTAAATTATTTAATGTATTAACTTTTAGTATTTTTTTTACATATTTTAAATTTCATTATTTCGTTTGATTATTTTTTTAATTGTTTAATTAATTTATTTTTAGTATTAAAAAAACATTATTTCATTATTTTTTAAATTATTTTTTAAATTATTTTATTTATTTATTTTTAGTAGCTTTTTTATTTTTAAATTCCATTAATTTTTTTATTATTTTTAAATCAATCCCAAAGATATTCAAATAAAGATATCATCCGGACGGTCTAAGGGCAGTAAATATGCAGGGTTTTTGACTGATTTGTATTCGGGAGTTAACATTATTAACTAAGGTATAGTGAATACTTATGGAGGTGATAAAATTGGTATGCTGATTAAAACTGGTTTAGAGATAAGAGTAAGGATTGGGTCGGCAAGATTGGATCTGTTTGAGAGATATGGGAGATTAGCATTATGACCGAGAAATGGTGGGATTTATGGGAGTAATAATAATGTTGTGAAATGGTGGTGTTACCCTCTTAATGACTGGAGAAATATTTTTGGGAAAGTTATAATTATTGCTCTTGAAAAGTAGTGTGGATATGGGTTGATTAAGGTATTTATTTGTATTTTTTAATTTTATTTATATTTATGAATGGAACTCGGTATTTAATGGAGACATTATGGGGTTATGTATTTGGCAGAGGGGGTGTAGCTAGGCTTTTATGTGTATCGGTAAGTCCAGTTTATGTGTAGTGTTTGTCTCCTGTGGATTCATCCCTTAAAGATTTCATCTTAGATATTCAAACAAACTGTATGTGGATCAATGATGGTCCTTAATATATGGTATTTTTCAGCGTGTATATATATATATATATATATATATAACATTAAAATGGCTTACATAAATGCAATTACGTTTCAGTACTACTTTTACTTCGTCAGAGCGGAAAGATGGTAATGAAAACAATATATCCTAAAAAGTTAGAATTAGAAATTAAAGATAATCAGATTTTC
>OY744545.1:1689114-1741614 GCA_963556195.1 Sepiola atlantica
TATCATGTATGTGTGTTACTATACGCATATACTTATACTTACCCATCATTATTAATAATGATGAATATTATAATGATGTTCATTATATAATATTATAATACTTATATATACGTATATACTTATACTTACACATCATTATTAATAATGATGAGTATTATAATGATGTTAACTATATAATATTATAATACTTATATATACTTATATACTTATATTTACCCATCATTATTAATAATGATGAATATTATAATGATGTTCATTATATAATATTATAATACTTATATATACGTATATACTTATACTTACCCATCATTATTAATAATGATGAGTCTTATAATGATGTTCATTATATAATATTATAATACTTATATATACGTATATACTTATACTTACCCATCATTATTAATAATGATGAGTCTTATAATGATGTTCATTATATAATATTATAATACTTATATATACGTATATACTTATACTTACACATCATTATTAATAATGATGAGTATTATAATGATGTTAACTATATAATATTATAATACTTATATATACTTATATACTTATATTTACCCATCATTATTAATAATGATGAATATTATAATGATGTTCATTATATAATATTATAATACTTATATATACGTATATACTAATACTTACCCATCATTATTAATAATTATGAATATTATAATGATGTTAATTATATAATATTATAATACTTATATATACTTATATACTTATACTTACCCATCATTATTAATCGTTTTTTTTATTGAGATCCAAAATACTTTAGCGTAAACTAAAACGGAATTTAAAAAAATCCTATTTAAAAAAAAAAAATCTGAGCATTTTTAACGACAGCTAACAAAACGAAAAAGAAATTAAAAAAAACAAATAGGCAACACATAAATGTTACCAAAGGCAAGATAACTTACTCTTCTACTAACTTGGATAAGTTTATTTGTGTTCAAAACAAACCTGGTATCCACCTGTTCAGTTAGAACGAAAAACAAAAAAATGGCTGTTCATGAGCCCTGCACGCCCCAAACATGAATAGAATTTTTCGTTAATCGGTGAAAAACTGAAAAATAAACAAAATAGTGCGAGAAACACATCCAATAAATATCACCAATCGTGGGAAAATGTGATGTTCTCCTAGTATTTTGTTTAATTTTCGTTTTTTGAGTGATTATCGAAACTCTGTGTAATTTCAGCAATTATTTTCTGTTCTAAGTGAACAGGTGGACACCAGGTTTGTTTTGAACAAAAAACTCTTTAAAATAAGTTAAAACACAAAGAAACGTATCCAGGTTAGTAGAAGAGTTACTTATCTTGCCTTCACGTGGAGTCTGGATAATCGCTCAAAAATCGAAAATTAAGCAAAATACTGTTTAGACCATTGCATTTTATCACGATTGGTAACATTCATTGCATGTATTTCTAACCCTAGTTTGTTTATTTTTCGATTTTGCACCGATTGTGAAGAGTCCACGTACTGGGCTCATGAGCAGCCATTTTGTTTTTCGTTCTAACTGAACAGGTGGACACCAGGTTTGTTTTAAACCAAAAACGTTTTAAAATAAGTTAAAACACAAATAAACTTATCTAAGTTAGTAGAAGAGTAACTGATCTTGCCTTTGGTAACATTTATTTGTCGCCTATTTGTTTTTGTGACAACTTTTTCGTTCTGTTAGCTGTCGTTAAACATGCCCAAAAATTTTATTTCATAAAAATCCACCGGAATTCGCTCACTTCCGGTTTTTAGAAAACCCATACCCTGACTTCCGTACACAGAATCGCAATACTCGAGAAATATAAGCACAAACATATTCAAAATCTGTCTAATTTTTAAGAAAAATAAATTCAAAATCTGTCTAATTTTTAAGAAAAATAAATTCAAAATCTGTCGAATTTTTAAGAAAAAAAAAATCAAAATCTGTCTTATTTTTAAGAAACGCAAACATTCGAATCGAATCAAATAAAACTAAATTCATTTGGCAAAAAAATAGCAAAGTTTTCAGTCTAAGGAAGTCCACCCTTTCAGACTTTGCCTTCTCTTTCATAAGGGGTTAATTTATTGCTAATCGTCTGAGGCGCCTTTACTGGGGAATGCCGACAGGGCTGCTCAGGCATTTTTTCGTAGAGCAGAGTGCGCTAATCCTAGTTCACTGGCTTTTCAAAACCACACATGGCCTTGTGTCTAACCTTCTTGAGAAGAAGTAAATCAAAAACGGAATCTTATTAATAACCGAAAACAGAAACTCTATTGATGTCTTGAAATTAAATATAATAAGAATATAATAGGATATTCTTTACGGTTTATCGATTTCGTTCTGCTATTTATTGTTATGGTTTAGACCAATGTTATCAACGAGGGGGTTGCGAACTCTCAGGGATTCACAACAAGATTTCTAGGGGTACTTAGATGGCTGATAAAAGAATTATTTTAAATAATAATAGTTGAGGATTATGAAATTCAGTGGCTGTGCTTTCATAAAGTTGTTTCATTATTGGTTTAGAAAAAACATATATCAATATATAAGTAATAATTAAAAAAGAAAAAAAGTTAATATATTATATTAATAATAAAAAGTTAAATAACTAAAGAAACGTTAGTGATTCGACCTTCAGAGTGTGTTACCGAGTACTGAAACCTATATGTAACGGAGCACTGAAACCTATATGTAACGGAGCACTGAAACCTATATGTAACGGAGCACTGAAACCTATATGTAACGGAGCACTGACACCTATATGTAACGGAGCACTGAAACCTATATGTAACGGAGCACTGAAACCTATATGTAACGGAGCACTGAAACCTATATGTAACGGAGCACTGAAACCTATATGTAACGGAGCACTGAAATGTGTTCGAAGATATATATATATATATATATATATATATATATATATATATATATATATATATATATTATAATATACGGGTTTTCTAATTGAACAACGAACTTTGACTTGATTTGGGTTGCCCATATCAGGATTTTGGATTTTCAAGTGAGTTTATTGAACTTTCTATATTATTTGATTTATTTATCATTAACATTGAATACTTTTCACTTCATCGATTATTGACACATTTCGCGACTGGATAACTTTGTCAGCTCCTTCAATTTCACGTATATGGACTGCTGTTTATAACTTGGAGTAATCCTCGGTTAACCCTCTCAATGTCTTTCCTGATTATGTTTTTCAATTTGTATGACCTGGATGGATTGTATAGATTCAACAAAAAGTATGTTTTTGGGTTGATATATTTGATGTTATGTATTTTTATGTATTTGTGTATATAATTTTATATATTTTCAAAGCTTAATTTTATTACCTGTAGTAGTATAACTGCGGTAATGGTCCTCTGAAGAGAAGAATTATCTTTGAAAACTCATGAGCTAAGGACTTAAGGATACTTTGCTTGAACTTTGAATTCTAATAAAATTTGATTGACACCTTATTTTATTACTTCATTTCATATTATAATATTAATGCTCTATCCAGTATATTGAGCTTCAGTTTTTATCCGGATGTTTCACTAATTATAAGATATTAGTTGACGCTTATATCTTTTGTTGGATTGCTTCATATATATATATATATATATATATATATATATATATATATATATATATATATATATATATATATATATATATATATATATATATATATATATCCTTTGCAGAATTATTGTAGTATAATGAGTTAGTCAATAAATTACAATTATGTTCATTGTCACATTATTGGGGTTCGGAAAGATGGTTTTATAACTCAGGGGCTACTTAACGGGAAAAAGGTTGAGAACCCCTGGTTTAGAACATAATAACTTATTTATTTTCAGGCTATAATTATTAATTGATCTGGTAAGTATATGCTTATATATAAGCCGTGACACACACGTATCCATAAAACCTACACATTAAATCAACTGAAATCAAATTTATTTGGCAAAAAATAACAAAAAAGTGCAACAAGCCATGTAAAAGTGCAACAAGCCATGTAAATAGACAAGTCTTAATGCTTGTTTAAAGCTGCTTCAAATCTGGATATGGTAGTCATCGTCATTACCTTTTTCTGGCGGGTTGTTCCACGGAGCAGAAACAAGGGCAGATAACACTGCCTTTCGTCTATTGAGCCGAAAACGACGGTTGTGCATCCTTTGCGGGTACTCGCGGAGACCACGACTTAGCGTTCAGGTCAAAACTTCTCGAAAAGTAGATTTAAATTCCTATTGATGATGCTGTACGCCTCCTTGCATTCTCCACTGCTTTTTTTTAAACTTAAAATATTTGTTAGGGCAGGGGAAGAGTAAAAAAAAAAATTGGGGGTGGTGGTGGTGGATTGTAAAAAATGTTTTGGGGAAAGGGGTCGGGGAAAATTTTTTTATTTACATCTCCAACACTAAAAGACAAAAAAAACACTTTTTTTCGGCTTTTTATTATACAAGCACCGTTTTTTCATTATTTAAGAAATAAGAACATAAAATAAATTACAATTTGAATTGAAGTTATCTCCCCCTGAACTACACGAAAAAAATGGCGTCTTTTCCACTTACCGCTCGATTAGGCTTGACATACGGACTTCTTAAATAATAAAACAAACCTACTGTTTCTTTTTTCTCGTAAATTTTTCTATAACAAGTAAGTATTTCATAAAGTGTTCGTGTTATTTTATTTTTGCGTAGAGTATTTAAATCAGATGTCGGTGTAAATAAGCACCTTGAATTCAAATTGAAAAGTCTATAAAAAAAAGAAAAGATTGTACAAAAACGGTACAAAAAAAGAGCGACGTAAATTGAAGATTACAAAGAAAAAATGAGGAATGAAAACAGAGAGGGATTTTGTCTTTGCAGGTGAATATATCGTCACGAAATAGAAGAAAAGTAAGGACACAAATTTTGGGGTCAATGTCAGTCAAGAAAACTTAAGGAAGAGTATAGAAGTGAAGGTTCGGGTAGATGTGGAATTGAAGTTACAAAAATGGCTCGGGTTGTGACGGTTCAAAGTTGAAAGAACGACATCGGTGGCGGTGGTGGCGCCGGCTGTCAGCGAATTTCCCGCCATTTTAGTGATCAAAAGAGTCGTCTAGGAGAGAAGGAAGTTATTTTCTTCTCCTCCAGAGAAGACGAAAAATAAGAAGAAAAATAAGAGAGGAGAAGGAAGAGAAATAAGTTAAGGAGAAGTTTTGGGGAAAAATAATAGTAATAAAAATAAAATAAATAATATAAATAATAATAATAGGAATAATAATAATAATAATCAAAATAATAATCAAAATAATAATAAAAATAAAATAATAATAATAATAATAGTAATAATAATAATAATGATGAAAATAATAAAAAAATATAAACAATAATAATAATGACAATAATATTAAAATAATAATAATAATAATAATAGTAATAGTAATGATAATAATAATAATAACAATAATATAAAAATAATAATGATAATAAAAATAATATAAAAATAATAATAATAATAATAATAATAGTAATAGTAATGATAATAATAATAATAATAACAATAATATATATAAAAAATAATAATAAAAATAATATAAAAATAATAATAATAATAATAATAATAACTAATATAAATAAAAATAATAATAACAATAATATTAAAATAATAATAATAAAATAGTAATAGTAATAATAATAATAATAATAATAAAAATAATATAAAAATAATAATAAAAAATATAACAATAATAATAATAATAATAATAATAATATAATGATAACAAATATAATATAATATAAAATAATAATAATAATAATAATAACAATAATATTAAAATAATAATAATAATAGTAATAGTAATAATAATAATAATAATAATAACAATAATATAAAAATAATAATAAAAAATATAACAATAATAATAATAATAATAATAATATAATGATAACAACAACAACAATAATAATAATAATAATAATAATAATAATAATAATAATAATAATAATAATAATAATAATAATAATAATAATAATCGTGTCGGTCTCTTTGAGATAAATTTGGAATTACTTGTAGCTTTAATGGGATTTCGGACGGAACTGAAGAATTCTGCGACTGGCAGGCATACAAAGAGAGAGAAAGAGAGAGAGGGAGGGAGAAAGAGAGAGAGAGAGAGAGAGAGAGAGAGAGAGAGAGAGAGAGAGAGAGAGAGAGAGGAATATATTTCTTCGCGAAACATTCTGACACATATACAGGTTTAACCGTTGCTCAATATTTACATAGTTTGTTTGCGCGTACACACACACACACACACACACACACACACACACACACACACACACACACACACACACACACACACACACACACACACACACACACACACACACACACACACACACATACACACACACACACACACACACGCACACACACACACTCGCATATATATATATAATTTATTTAGATACTGTATATTACATATTTCAGCAATGTACCGCGGTTCCATCCAAAAGGGCAGATTTAGACATCTTTAGTAAATCTCCGTGCCCAGTGGAATCATCGGCAAGCTGAAACGATTGTAGTCACGTCCGACAGGGAATGGCGTCAACAATGACAGAAAAACGGTGCATCTCTGAGGACGTCCCCGAAAAAAACCGGTGTGGGATAGTGATTAACTAGGGCTCAAGGGAGGCCTTCATTTTACTAAAGATTTACTAAAGATGTCTAAATCTGCCCTTTTGGATGAAACCGCGGTACATTGCTGAAATATGTAATATACAGTATCTAAATAAATTATATTAGCTCTCTTATATGATCGAGCACTTTATTTGATTTATTTTCATATACAACCTGACACACACACTCTCTCTCTCTCTCTCTCTCTCTCTCTCTCTCTCTCTCTATATATATATATATATATATATATATATATATATATATATATATATATATATATATACACATTATTTATGCAAACATTGTACAAAATAACAGAATTCGTCTGTTTAATTATACTTTTTTTATTTTTTCAATTTTTCTGATGGTCTTTTTTGTATTAAAATAAAAAATAACAAATGTACCATAGGTTTCATAGGTTTCACGAACGTTTTCGATTCTTCGTCGAATCATCCTCAGGTGTCAAAAGCAAATGAACAAAAAAGCTGAGGAGAGAAGAGAATTTTGAAAAGACGGCAGGGAAACGCGCAGAGAACGTTTTTCGCATTGTTCCAGAAGTCGTTGGTGATTTTAAATTAAGCAACGCTGGATGGCTTCACAAAACAAAATCGCATTACGTTAATCATTTTAAAATGTTACCACTGGTTTCATATGTGATGTTATTAATTTTAGGTTGTTGTGTTTTTATGTGGATAGCTTCGAGTATTTTTAATTTAAAAAAAAATGGTTTCTGAATGTATTATGTTAGTATTATTAACTAGAATTTGTTTTAAATCAGAGGGAGGGCAGCTATGTTTTTGTAGATGTTGGTAAAAAAAAAAGGAAGAAAAAAAAATTGCTTATTATCCTGATGATGGTTTGCTGTGTGAATCGAAAATTCGAATTTAAATAAATATGTTTATTTAAAATTTTACTGGTTAAAAAAAAACCGTTTCAATTGCAAATATTTAAATGCATTTTATACCGTGGAATTCTTTACTAATATACACACATATAAAAAGTTAAAAAGACTCACTTGGAGTTGAATATTATAATGTCCAATTAAGGGGTCTTATGAGCTGATAATATATATATATATATATATATATATATATATATATATATATATATATATATATTTAAATACAAATTTTTTTTTCAAATATTGGTCGTTCTTTTTTTTTAGTTTATTTATTTTTTAAATTTTTTGAAAAAGTTTGTTTATTTTTATATAAGAAAAAAGAGAAAAAAAATCTCTGATGATGGAGAATGTCTCCGAAATATATAAGATAAAAGTAAAAAAAAAAAAATTTGTCTTGCATTGTAAAGGGCTTTTATTGTCATTTTAATATATATATTAACTGGAACTGGAAACAACGCTTTTATGACCACAAACACTCTTTTAACAACCCAGATCTCAAGAACAAAACAGAATTAGCGAAACAATGGTGGCTTCTGAAAAATGAGAACCGGTCCCCGGTGGTTTCGTGGTCAATACTATGCTTTTCGGATATCCCAAATGGATTTAGGCAGAGATGCAATTTATGTTTAGAGGAGAAAATAAGAATCCTAAAATACGACCGCAATAATCTTTTGAACAAACGTGATGAATTGATGGCGAAATGCAGACATAAATGCAAATTTAAAATTACCAATATCTAACAATCTGATAGACCTCTAGACTTGTAACAGTTAGATACCAAATAGATCAGTTACGGTAAACCCCCATAAATATTTACATTAATATCTGTTATGAACATATAATTACTGACCTGGTGACATTAGTTATAGTTGTTTTTCGGATGTATGCATATACGAGGGTACCTTAAGATATTCGTGTATTCAGTGTACTTATTTGAAATAAGATAGCATTATATTTGCTATGTATGCATGCGCGTGCGGATGCGCGTGTATGCGGGCATTAGTGTATATGTATGTATGATAAAAATTAGGAACGTATATATAAGTACATTTGTTTTTGTATGTATATATATGTGTACATGCATGCTTGTGTCTGTGTATGTGCTAGCATGTATGTGGGTGTGTGTATGTGTGTGTGTGTATGTATGTACTGCATATTTGCCTTATCAATGTGTGCGTATGTTTAATTAAACTCTTACCCCGGTTATTAAAACTTTCCAGGCCTTATGTATTATTTTACTTATGGGTATGTATATGCAATTTAAAACTTTCCAGGCCGTATATATTATTTTGTATATATATATATGTGTATATGGGTATATATGTGTATACATGGGTGCAGGTGTATGTGTGCATGTATGGGCATGTGCGAGTATATGAGTATAGGTATGTGTGTACGTATGCGTATAACTGAGTAGGTATATAGGTATGTGTACGGGTGTGCATTTGTGTATGTCTATGTATACATATATATGTATCTCTATTTTGCACATCTGTGGCTATGTGTGCATGTGCGTATATAGGTGTGTATAGGTATACGTGTGTATGTGTGTGTATGTGCATATGTTTGTGTGTGTGTGTGTGTAGGTATGCATTCATTTAGTAGGGATGTTCTTTAATGAATACTTAAAGACGAAACACATTTATCTTCGATGTCTTAAAAAAATTTTAATTCAAGGTAGTAGGTACGGGGGTATATATGTATGTATGTGTGGGTGCGTGTGTATGTATGTGTATATATATATATGTATATGTGTGTATGTGTGTATATATATATGTGTGTGTAGATGTAAGTATATATGTATGTGTGTGTATATGTATGTATACATGTGTGTGCGTGTAGAGATGGATGTGTATGTATATAGGGATGTATGCAGATGTTATTTACTTAAAATAAGATAGCGAATTAAATTAAGTGTATAATATTATCACTAGACAATATTAGATTAGAATTAATTATAGGCTTCCATAGATTATAAACTAATGTAAGATGAATTTGTGAAAATCAGAGTATTCTTAATTTTCAAATTAATTCTGACGCGCGAATCTAGATGAAATTAGGGCACGAGAAGTGTCAACCAGCCGATGACACTAGACTTTCTCGTTTCGTTTGCCGGGTAAAAAATCTCGTTGGCCTTGGTAAGCTGAATTTCGGGCTAGCCAAAAATTGTGTGTGTGTGATGTTAAGAATAGGTATATGTGTGCGTATGTATGGAGGCGTATGTCACCAGGTCGGATATGAAGAATATGTGCGCTTAACCCAGACGTCATTATTTAATAAAAATAAACAAAAAAAACCATAAGATCTCCTTAGATTAATTTAGTTAAATATAAGATGTTAATTTCTACTCGCTCTATGTTGGGTGTTCAAACCGGCTGCTACCACCACTCCCTCTGATTGTGTTTGAAGTGCCGAGGATGAATTCAATTTTCTATCAGTATCAAAAATGTAATTGTTAAGTTGGATGCTTGAATAAAACCGCAAGGTTGAAATAAATTATTGCATCGACAATCATGTAATTTCGTGTTATTATATTTTACGTTATTATTGCTCTGTTTACCACATTGAGCTCTCTTACCCGGATTTCTTCCTGGAATTATTCCATTATAACACTATATATATATATATATATATATATATATATATATATAATATGAAAGTAAAAGTCAACTTTTAGTAGAAAGAACCTATAGTGAAATGGTTTAAGCTCAATATACGAGATAGAGCAATTATAAAGATAGATAGACGAAGAGTGATAAACAGGCACGAATGTCCAAATTTATTTCAAACTTTGATTGTTCAATGCCAGGTATATTCTGTAATAAAATTATGTTTATTATTCTTTCCTTGAGCCAAGGCTTTTCAAAGATCGAGATCTTATCATCAGAGAGAATTATACAGATAGATAAGTTGGCAATAGAAAAGCCAAAATTAAACATTTGAAAAAATATTAAGAAAACGATGGGTGGAAAAAAGTTTTTTTTTTCACCCATCATTTTCATATATCTTTAACCATTATCTTTATATTGAACATCTTTTCCATTATTTTCCTTTTCTTTTTGTATCTTAAATAATATTTTATCTTTTCAAATTCTGAGTCACTTGATTTTATATTCGAATAACCATGATTTATTTTTTAAAAACTTTTATTTTTATTTTTTCACATTAAAAAAAACATAACATTTCTGTGAAAAGTATTTTTACGGTCCGTTTCATTTGGCCAATATCGTCTCTGCAACACTACAAAATCATCAGTAAAACCCCATAAAGAATAAAGAGTTCTTGGATTAAAATGCCTTGAAAAATACGTACACTATGCAGTGGTTCATTGTCAGGCGAAAACAAATGCATATATATATATATATATATATATATATATATATATATATATATATATATATATATATACAAATATATATATATATATATAAATATATAAATATATATATAAATATATATATATATAAATATATATACAAATATATATATATATATATATATATATATATATATAAATAAATACATAAATATATATCTATATCTATATCTATATCTCTTTCTCTCTCTCTCTTTCTCTCTCTCTCTCTCTCTATATATATATATATGTATATATATATATAGCTTGACGATTCCCTACGGGGATGAAAAGCAAATGCCCCTGTTTTCATAACTTACTATATATATATTCGTGCGTTGATTGGATAAATCCACACTGATGAGTCTTCAAAAGATGAAACGTATTCGTGGATGTTGAAATATATATATATATATATATATATATATATATATATATATATGTTTGTGTGTGTGTTATTGATGGTGCGTGTGTGTATCTCTAGATCAATAAAAATATGTATCATCACCAGCGGTTGCCGGTAGCGAGTTCGTCTAAGGTAGAATATTACTTTATTATTGAAAAAATTGGATTGAAAGAAACGAACTAAAAATGAAAGGAAGCGACCCCTTTCGGTCGTTCTGGAAATAATTTCATAGGTTTTTTTTTGGTTTTTTTATCGCGACCTGCAGAAAATTCTCCTTGATGCCAGCCCATCGGCTCTGCTTCATCTCATCATACGTACTTATAACAAAGAAGACGAAAAAGAAAAAGAAGAAGAAAAAGAAGAAGAAAAAGAAGAAGAAGAAGAAGAAGAAGAAGAAGAAGTAAAGGGAAAGAAGAAAACGAAGAAGAAGAAAAAGAAGAAGAAGAAAAACAGGGAAAGGAGAAGAAGAAGAAAACGCCGAAGAAGACGACGACAACGAAGAAGAAGAAAAAAAGAGAAGAAGAAAAAGAAGAAGAAGAAAAAAAAAGAAGAAGAAAAAAAAAAGAAGAAGAAGAAGAAGAACAAGTAGGGGAGGAGGAAAATAAAAAGATGGAGGAGAAGAGGTAGATAAATAGAAAATAGAGAGGAATGAGAAGAAGGAAAAGAAGAGAAGGAAAGAGGGTAAGTTGAAGAATAAAGAAAACGAAAGTGGAGGATGATGCGAAGAAAAAAAGGAGGATGAGGATAAGAAGAAGGAAGAGAAGAAGAAGAACAGGAACAAGAAGAAAGAGAAGAGGAGGGGGAAGGGGAAACAATAAAAAGAAGGTGAAGAAGAAAAAGAAAGGAGATGGGAAGAAGAAGAGGATGAGGGAAATGAGAAAGAAGAAAAAGGAGAAGAAAAGGAAGAGGATGATGATGATGATAATAATAATAATAATAATAATAAGCTTATTTCCAACCAAATCCCAGAGAAGACTAATGGTCATTGTCAGTGAGAAATTAATTGTAAGCGGCTGTTGTGATAACGCAAAATTATTTTCAATGGTTATCGAAATATCTTTGTATAACTGCCATCCGTTAAATTTATACAACTATGAATTATGCATGCTATGCATGTTCATATTGTAATAAACAAAGCCGATCTTCCCAAAGAAAATGACAAAGAATCACCTGTGCTTTACATAACCCTAACCCTAACCCTTATCATAACCTATAACCTTTTCATAAACCTTCATGAACTTTCGTTATTGCTTTCGGATTATTGGAAGCGTTTAATAAAATCTTTCAAAATTTTTACAAAGAAACTGAATTTTAAAAAAATTTGTAACAATTGATGTCTAATTTATTGTTAAAATTAAATAAAAATCGGAGGTATATGAATTTTGATGAAGGGATTATATCCCCTCCGCTGTAAACTAAATTAATCTAAATATAGCCCACGTTTCTCACCCTTACGCTGCGCTACAAAATTCATTACTATCGGTTATGAGTTTAGGAGTGAATCCTATACATTGAACTATAAAACATATACACACAAGTTTATATACATGCATCATTGAACTGTTACAACTTTTTTTATAAAAATGTGCTTATTTTACTCACCCTGTTGCCTTGAATATACGGTTGATTCGATTAGGAGATTATTGTGTCTATATATATATATATATATATATATATATATATATATATATATATATATATATATATATATATATATATATATATATATAAGTGCAGATTAGTCGTCCGAGGCTATAGCAATGCGATGTGGTTGCCGTAAGATGGAAAAGTGAAAAGAAATAAACGCAGGGAGAAAGTGAAACTCAAAACGATTTATTAATAATTTCACGAAAACTGATTAAATACCAAATAGTAAATACTGTCCGGTAAGTAACAGTTCGGCAAAGGGTAATCTTAAATTTTCGAAAGAAAAACTTTCATTATCAGAAGACAACAATAAAAGACCGAATGGGTCGCTGATCTGACACCGGTTTTTTCCCGTTTTTCTTCGACCCATTCGGTCTTTTATTGTTGTCTTCTGATAATGAAAGTTTTTCTTTCGAAAATTTAAGATTACCCTTTGCCGAACTGTTACTTACCGGACAGTATTTACTATTTGGTATTTAATCAGTTTTCGTGAAATTATTAATAAATCGTTTTGAGTTTCACTTTCCCCCGTGCGTTTATTTCTTTTCACTTTTCCATCTTACGGCAACCACATCGCATTGCTATAGCCTCGGACGACTAATCTGCACTTGCATTTACCAGCAATGCATCAAGCAAATTACAATCTCCATATATATATATATATATATATATATATATATATATATATATATATATATATATATATATATATATATATATATATATATATATAATTAAATAATCTTTCTTTGCTTCTTCGTTTATATTTTTTGTATATTTTATATTTTTATATTTTAAAATGTTTGCATTACAGTAAACCTTACTTACTTATCAGTCGAATTTCCTCTTATAATAAGAGCATATCTTTGAAAATCCATGGATTAAGGAAAGAAAAACAGTTTATTTCATTGACACTTGATTGTACAATTGATAATTTAATAAATATTACATTTCATCCAATTTTTATTCTCATCACTAATATTATTGCTATATCTCATATATCGAGCTTTGACAATTCAAGATAAGATATAATTTAAAGATATACGTTGTATCTTTATTTTCTCACTTTACACACACACACACACACACACACACACACACACACATATATATATATATATAATTTTTTTTATTTATACACACATTATGGGTTACATATGTGCATACATGTTTCAGTTGTACTGTTCACAGAGTCAACCTCTACAGACAAAAAAAAAACAAGGTATGAACAGGTTGACTCTCTATGAAGAGTATTGATTTACTTCTCTCCAGGAGTTAGGCACAAGGCTAGTTTTTATCTTACTCCCACAAGTAAGATGTGACCCAAGGTCGGGTCGGGAAAGTGGGGTTTAAAAATTGCCTGGGCAGCCCCGTCGGCATTCGCCGGTAGGGGCGCCTCGGGCAGTAAGCAATAAACTTACTCCTCCCCAAAGAGAGGAGGCGAAGCCTGGGAGGGTGGACCTCCTAGAACTGCACAGGACAGACCCATAGACTGGCGTAAATCAAACCCCGAAGGCCAAGACAATACCAGTCTATGGGGTGCAGTATCCATCGGAACAGATACTTTGATCTTAGCCAAAAGGCCAAGCTCTATGAACAGTACAACTGAAACACTATATATATATATATATATATATATATATATATATATATATATATATATATATATATATATATATATATATTGATGCGTGTGTGTGTGCATTGCTTTTTGTAACAGTCTCATACATTACGAAAGAGTTTTCTGATGTTTATTCGCCCGAATGAAGCTGCGAAAACAAAAGTTATGAAAAAGGAATGCATTTTATTTTTATTTTCTCTTTTCTTCCCAGTATTATCTTAAAAGCCGACCCCGGTCACGTGTGTACACTTCTCTCGTGTCAAAATAACGACACGGGCAAATAAATAAAGACAACAACAAAAAAAAAAAATGAAAAAATAAAGAAAAAGACAAAAAAAAAGACGGCCCCAAAAATAAAAAAAAATAAAAATACGAAAGAAAAAAAGAAGAATAAAATCCTTTGTTTACATGCTGTAGGATAAAAAAAAAGTTTCCCTGAGAAGTAGGAAAAAACAAAAAAACAAAAACAAACAAAGTCAACATTTCTGACATGTTTTCGTATCTGACGAAACGCGGAACTAACAAGATGAAAAAAAAAAACGAGAATTTATAAGACACGTTTAGCGATGAAAATGCTATTTAAAATCTAACTATTGCAGAATAATGAAAATACTATTTTAAATTTAAACGTTACGGAACATTGAAATTTGAGCGTTGCGGAACACTGAAAATGCTATTTCGAATTTAAACGTTACACGACACTGAAAATTCTATTTGAAATTTGAGCGTTGTGGAAAACTGAAAATGCTATTTCGAATTTAAACGTTACACGACACTGAAAATTCTATTTGAAATTTGAGCG
The DNA here is from genome assembly GCA_963556195.1 of Sepiola atlantica. Classification (NCBI taxonomy): domain Eukaryota; kingdom Metazoa; phylum Mollusca; class Cephalopoda; order Sepiida; family Sepiolidae; genus Sepiola; species Sepiola atlantica. The sequence goes on from OY744545.1 coordinate 1,704,494, forward strand.
TTGCGGAAACTGAAAATGCTATTTCGAATTTAATGGTTACAAAACACTGAAAATACTATTTCGAATGTAAACGTTACACGACACTTAAAATGCTATTTTTAAATAGAGCCTTACATCATCCTCATCATCATCATCATCATCCTCATCATCATCATCATCATCATCATCATCATCATCATCATCATCATCATCATCATCATCATCATCATCATCATTATCATCAGTGGACCCTATTTCAGACAGCTGGCTGGTTGCACGTTACAGATCACTGAAAATGCTATTTCAAAATAAAGTATTACAGAACACTGAAAATGTATTTCAAATTTAAGTGTCAAATGCTATTTCAAATTGATTTTTAAAACTTTGTTTTCATTTCTTTACGGTCTTATTTAACAGATTAAATAGTTGTATAAAAATACTAAAATGTTAATGTTTTTATTTTATTTATAGGAATAAATGAGAAAGTTTTTGCATCGCGTTTACAACAAACTTATGAATGAAATGTTTATCATTAAAAATTTTGGTTTCAAGTATTGGAAGAAGCGACATTTACAAAGCGATAACGAACTGGCATATCTAACTAGTTATATAATATGTTAGTAGAATACCCGTCCCAGGACAGGTATAATAAAGAAACAGCATTAGTTTTAAATTTTAATGTTTTAATTTTTATTTCTTTAGTACGGGGTTGGTGGCACTCCCTAAATGGTAAACGTTACAAAAAAAAATAAATGAATAAAAATAAAATAATGTACCTACGTAACTATCAGACCTCTTGGCCTTTTGGCTAAGATCAAAGTGTAGTATCTGTTCCGATGGATACTGCACCCCATAGACTGATATCATCTTGGCCTTCGGGGCTTCATTCCGCCGGTCTATGGGTTTGTCCTGTGCAGTTCTAGGAGGTCCACCCTTCCAGGCTTCGCCTCCCCTCTTTGAGGAGGAGTAAGTTTATTGCTTACTGCCTGAGGCGCCCCTACCGGGCTGCCCAGGCAATTTTTAAACCCCACTTTCCCGACCTGACCTTGGGTCACATCTTACTTGTGGGCGTAAGATAAAAACTGGCCTTGTGCCTAACTCCTGGAGAGGAGTAAATCAATACTCACCCTGCTACTTAGAATAAATGTTCCATAATCCTTAAATGATAAGCTGAACACCTTACGATTTTACCAAGCACATGCAGATTATTGACGCTCACGCTCGCTCATCTATCGGGTACAAATGTAAGTTATATAAAAAGTTACTAGACTAAACTCAGTAGTAGTATTAAATAAATAAGTGACGTAAATAAAGAAGAAAATGGAAAAGACTAAAGTAGTAGTAATAGTAGTAGTAGAAGCGGAAGCGCAGGAGAGGGAAAGTAAGAGGAATACGCATATAAATAAGTGACGTAAATAAAGAAGAAAATGAAAAAAACTAAATTAGTATCACAGAACATTATAAAATGTTTTTAATACAAATGATCCCACATATATTACTCGGAAGGCTATAAATAAAGAAGAAAAAGAAAATACTAAAATAGTAGTAGCAGTAGTAGTAGTAGCAGTAGTAGTAGTAGTAGTAATAGTAGTTAAAAGTCAAGAGAAGGAAAATGAGAAGATGACGTAAATAAATAAATGACGTAAATAAAGAAGAAAACAGAAAAGAACTAAACAGTAATAGTAGCAGTAGCAGCAGCAGCGGAGGCAACAGCGTATTAGAAGTCGAGTAAAAGGATGACGTAAATGGCGTAAAAAAAAAAAAAATGAAAGACAGAAGTAGTAGCATTAACATCATAAATGAAGAGCAAGAGGAATACGTATATAAATAACTGACGTAAATAAAGAAGAACGCGGGAAAACAAAGTAGCATCACAGAACATTATACAATATTTTTAATACAAACACAGTATATTACTCGGGAAGAAGAAAAAGAAAAACAAGATTAAGTAGTAGTAGTAGTAGTAGTAGTAGTAGTTCAAAGCGTATGAACAGGAAAATAAGCGGATGACGTAAATAAATAAATAACGTGAATAAAGAAGAAAGTTAAAAATTGTAGTGCTAATAGGAGTAGTAGAAGCGTAACAAAAGGATAGTAAGAAAATGACTTAAACAAGCCGCGCGTGCGTGGTCCCCCTCTGTATGTGACTCGATGTGGCGAGTGTAAAATGCAATAAATTTGGGCAATTTGGAGCATTTTTGACCCCCCTTTGACCCCCTGGGGGCGCGAACCAGAATTTTTCTGAAGTCAAGGATGCTCATTTTATATCCAGAACAATTGCCTCTACATTTTGGCCAAGTTTCAGAAAAATTGAATGGATGGATCAAACGTTATGGGAGAAAAGGGTCATTTTTTGCCATTTTGGGGGCTTTTGACCCCCTGGGGGCGCGAACCATATTTTTTCCAATATCAGCGATACTTATATTCTATTAGGAACAATTGCCTCCACATTTTGGCTAAGTTTCAGAGAAATTGAACGGATGGATGAAATGTTATGGGGCAAAAAATGTAATTTTTTTGCCATTTTGGGGCCTTTTAACCCCCTGGGGGGCTAACCAGATTTTTTTTCAAAAATCGGAGAATGTCACTTTCTAACCTGACCAAAGTTACAACTTCATGCAAAATTTCAGAGAAATTCAATGGATGGTTGCGGAGAAAAATCCGGACGGACGGACGGACGGACGGACGAAATGCCTCAAAACATAAGTCCCCCGATTTTATAAATCGGGGGACCAATAAATGACGAACAAAAGAAGAAAAATGAAAAGACTATAATAGTAGTACTTGTAGAATTTAATATACAGAAGGAGACTAAGATGGTGACGTAAATAAATAAATGACGTAAATAAAGAAGAAAAGGAAAATAATAACGTAGTGGTAGCAGTAGTTGAGAGCAGCGTGAAAGAGAGAGAGAGAGAGAGAGAAAGAGAGAGAGAGAGAGAGATAGAGTCAGAGAGCAAAAGGATAACGTATATAAATAAATGATGGAAATAAAGAAGAAAAAGACTAGAATAGTTGTAGTAGTTAAGGAGATTGTAAGTGTGACGTAAATACACGGTAGTAGCAGCAGCGTCTAATAAGGCGAGTAAGAAGATGACTTAAGTAAATGCCATAAATAAAGAGAAAAAAGAAAGAATAGTAGTAGTAGTAGTAGTAGTAGCACAGGACATGGAAATTAAGAAGACGACGTAAATAAAGAAGAAAAAGAAAATAATAAAATAGTAGTAGTAGTAGTAATAGCACAAGGCATTGAAAGTAAGAAGATGACGTAAATAAAGAAGAAAAAGTAAATAATAAAATAGTAGTAGTAGTAGTAGTAGTAATATCACAAGGCATTGAAAGTAAGAAGATGACGTAAATAAAGAAGACAAAATAAATAATCAAATAGTAGTAGTAGTAGTAGTAGTAGTAGTAGTAATAGCACAATGCATTGACGTACATAAAGAAGAAAAAGAAAATTATAAAATAGTAGTAGTAGTAGTAGTAATAGCACAATACATTGAAACTAAGAAGATGACGTAAATAAAGAAGAAAAAATAAATAATCAAATAGTAGTAGTAGTAGCAGAAGCCATTGAAAGTAAGAAGATGACGTAAATAAAGAAGAACAAGAAAATACTAAAATAGTAGTAGTATTAGTAGTGGTAGTAGTAGTAGTTGTAGTGGTAATAGTAGTTGTAGTTGCAGTGCCAGTAGCAACGTAAGTGAAGTAAGGGATAACGTAAATACATAACTAGGAAATAAAGAAGAAAATAAAAAAATAGAAAAATAAAACAATGTTAATAAATGAATGACGTAAACAAAGAAGCAGTAGCAAATTATACAAATGTTTTCAATACAAATTATTGTCTGTTTTCCGGGATGACAATGGAGGGATAACTAAACGAATGAATGCACATGAAAAAGAAAATGGTTTGTTTACATGCCACGAGGATATCGTTGGTTTCTTTACGGAAACTTGAAACACAAAACGAAAAGAAAAACAGGCGGGAAACAAACAAAAAATATTCCCAGCCATTTTTTTTTGTTGTTGTACCGGCATCAAAAACGCGAAACTAACAACGTAAAAACAATGGCGGACGCCTTTCAGTAAAAAAAAAAAACGAAAAATAAAAATGGCGAACTTCTCTCCGTAATAAACCTATTGTAATTTCCCCCTTCTCATTAAATTGTAATCAAATTATAATTAAAGTCTAATTAAAACAGGTCTTTAGATAATTTCACAGTTGTTAGAATTATTTTCAATCAAATTAATGCCATCAGTGATTGCCAATATAAACAATTTTCAGCCGCCATCTTTGCCGATTCGTGTTTTTATAGCGTCTTAATTACAACCAATCAGAATGGATAAATATTTGTTTCTTTTCTTTTCAAGAAACCAAGAAAGAATAAAGAAGAGGAAAGGTTAGATTGTATTTTAGGGTTAGGGTTAGGGTTAGATTGGAGTTAGGGTTAGGGTTAGAGTTAGATTGTATTTGATCTGTTACAATGGCGATGGGTGAAATCTACGTTGTGAAAAGCTTGTGTATGTGTTTCTTCGTTTTCTTTTAATCACCCCAAGCAAGGCACATTGCCGCTGTGACGTAGAGGGGCTACTATGACTCATGGGCCAGACCTATAGGGGTATCGTGAGTGGGGAGTTTTGCAGCGGGATGTTTGTTCGCATTATATTTAAATTTCTGCATGTTGGTACATTCATGGAAATAGTGATCAGAGAGGGAATTCAAAAGGCTAGCGTTTCAAAGAAATACTCTTTTAGAGTAGAGAGCTTTCCGGTATCTGAGGACATTAACAGAAAAGGGGTACGATTTTGCTGCTTGTCGTGTTTGTCGGTATTATTTATGTTGAGGGGACGAAAGTGAAGCAAGTTCATCGGAGCACATTCATGTTTATTTGTATTTGTGTTCGTAAAAAATATAATAAAAGAGTCTTAAACAATTATGAAGCTATACTATATTCGTATTATTTCTCTGTCTTTCCGGGGATGCAGTTAAATACAAAGCCCTATGCCAAGATCAAACAGAACCTTCTTCAAATTACATTCTACGAGAAGTCTAATGGTGTTGTTGGCTTAGAATTATTCAAGTTATCTCTTTTGGATTATATTCGAGTTTTCACCCTTGAATTATTCGGGTCAACGTTAGCGAAATGCGATCTCCTGTCCTAAAGTTGAGCAAACTCATTCCACACACATTTTGCTTGATTATTCAAAAGCATAGCACGTGCTCCTACCGGGAAGCCATCTCTGCGTGGCTTTCAAAACCGTCGCATAGACCTTTTCTGGTATGTGTCGCATAGACTTCAAGAACAGCCCAACACACATTTAAGAAATATTTACGTCTAGATTGCTCACAAATCGTCACTATGTTCGACCTCGGTAACATGTGTTATTTGTTGATTGTAATGTAAAGGATGTAATGTATTCTCTCCTTAGTTGTTACATTATGTGGGTTTCCCCTTTCGTATATCGTATTAAGTACCATCTTAGATGTTTCGTATATCGAATTAAGTACAATCTTAGATGTTTCGTATATCGAATTAAGTACAATCTTAGATGTTTCGTATATCGAATTAAGTACAATCTTAGATGTTTCGTATATCGTATTAAGTACCATCTTAGATGTTTCGTATATCGAATTAAGTACAATCTTAGATGTTTCGTATATCGAATTAAGTACAATCTTAGATGTTTCGTATATCGAATTAAGTACAATCTTAGGTGTTTTGTATATCGTATTAAGTAGAATCTTAGATGTTTCGTATATCGTATTAAGTAGAATCTTAGATGTTTCGTATATCGTATTAAGTACCATTTTAGATGTTTCGTATATCGTATTAAGTACCATATTAGATGTTTCGTATATCGAATTAAGTACAATCTTAGATGTTTCGTATATCGAATTAAGTACAATCTTAGATGTTTCGTATATCGAATTAAGTACAATCTTAGATGTTTCGTATATCGTATTAAGTACCATCTTAGATGTTTCGTATATCGTATTAAGTACCATTTTAGATGTTTCGTATATCGTATTAAGTACCATATTAGATGTTTCGTATATCGAATTAAGTACAATCTTAGATGTTTCGTATATCGTATTAAGTACCATCTTAGATGTTTCGTATATCGTATTAAGTACCATCTTAGATGTTTCGTATATCGTATTAAGTACCATTTTAGATGTTTCGTATATCGAATTAAGTACAATCTTAGATGTTTCGTATATCGTATTACGTACCATCTTAGATGTTTCGTATATCGTATTAAGTACCATTTTAGATGTTTCGTATATCGAATTAAGTACCACCTTAGATGTTTCGTGTATCGTATTAAGTACCACATTAGATGTTTCGTATATCGAATTAAGTACAATTTTAGATGTTTCGTATATCGTATTAAGTACCATCTTAGATGTTTCGTATATCGAATTAAGTACCATCTTAGATGTTTCGTGTATCGTATTAAGTACCATCTTAGATGTTTCGTATATCCTATTAAGTACCATATTAGATGTTTCGTATATCGAATTAAGTACAATCTTAGATGATTCGTATATCGTATAAAGTACCATCTTAGATTAAATTCGAAGTAAACAGGAATTTTTCGGTGCCAAATCCCTGCTTTCCATTCTTTCTCCGATTTTTTTAAAAACATTTCCACCACAAAAATACCAGGAGTTTAACTTAGTTATCAGAGGTTCTTGGATACGATTATTGTATGTGTTTGTTTTTACACCTGACGAAAGCTGCCCCTTAACACCCATCGTTGTGCAATGTAGTGTGCCCTCTTACCCGTTAATAAGACTAAAAAGAAACACTTGACTTGTCCATCTATCGTTGGAGAATTCTCATTGCATTTCCATATTAAAATCAAAGCTAAAATCTCACTTTGCGTCGGTAGTTTCTGGAGGTTTACGTAGACGACCGGAAAATGCCGAATGAGAAGTCAGTTGCCTGCATTCCCAAATCTCAAAACAAGGCTTGATGTACAACTGGGAATTTCTTTTTTACACGTAAAACTTCTTTTTGAATAAAAATATCACTGAAAAAAGGTGTTAGGGTTATAAAAGTCTATTTTCTGAATGAAAATTCTTTTTTCACGGTGTTAGGGTTAGAGTTCGTTAAAATTCATGGTACTTATGCAGATTAGGACCCAAACTAACCCTAATGCTAACTCTAACCCTAACCCTAGCCTAACCGACGCAAAGTCGATTTTAACTTGGGTCCTAATCTGCATAAGTACCAAATTAATTATCGCTTTAATACATAGTGAATTTCGGCATTCAATCAATTAAACTGCTAACTTGTCATCTACTTATTTTCTCGCATTCTGATTGGATAAGCGCGTCTGCATTTTCAGACCGTCTACGTAAACTAACGACGCCAGGTACCCATTTCTAGAATCATGTTTTCCTCGTAGGTTGATTTGCAATTGAAGAGTCGAAAAACACAAAAGGATTTTTCATCGCTTACTTTCTTTGATGTTACAATGTTTTCTCACACATAGGATGGGGGGAGACCTCAAATCCACTCTCCTAGTGAGAACAAGCACGCCACTCAGACAGAAATGTGATCTGACTTTAACGATTCCAACCTAGTATCTATTCCAGTGTTTGCTTTTGTGCATACATTAACGAACCCAGAAAACAGTTTTGTTTATTTTTCTAATCTCACAATATTGTATTCGAATTCCATCAACGCGTAATTCAGTAAATTCCGACACTTAACCAAGCACACAATAAGTATCACCACGATGACCTACTCCCACCTCCAGGGGCAACATCACTACACTTAGTAAGGTAGTATCGTTATTAACCGGAATGTTTGATTTATTTACAAGGTTGAGAGCATAGATAAAAAATATGCATATATATTTTTTCTCTTTGTAAATATTCTATGTTTCTAACCCCGTAGATGATTATACCATTTCATTTAATAACGGTATTGCCTACACATGGTTTCATCTATTACTAATGGAGATTTCGTATCTGTCTGCCTGGAGCCGAAACTATATTATTATTCTTATCTTTCAATGCTCATTTCAAGGGAGAGTAGTGTAGTATATTTTCTGTTTTCATGATACCATCATTCCGGGCATTACCCTCTTCTTTGGGTCGGGGAAATGTTTAGTATATGTTCTATTGTCACGAGACCATCATCCTAGGCATTACCTTCTCGTACATTCTGTGGGGAGTTTAGTAAATGTTCTGCTATCATGAGACGATCCTCTCAAATATTACCCCCTTCTTAGGGAGCGGGGTCATGTTTAGTATACGTTTTGTTGTAACGAAGGCATCCTCCCAAGCATTACCGCCTTCTTTGCGGGCGGGTGATGTAAGTATACGTTCTATTGTGACGAAAGCATCCCCCCAAGCATTACCCCCTTCTTTGCGGGCGGGGTCAAGTTTAGTATACGTTCTGTTGTGACAAAACCATCCTCCCAAGCATTACCGCCTTCTTTGCGGGCGGGGTCGTTTTGTTATGAATAGACCATCGTCCACAGCATTACTACTTTCTTTAGGGGCGGGGTGATGTAAGTATACGTTCTATTGTGACGAAGGCATCCTCCCAAGCATGACTTCCTTCTTTGCGTGCGGGGTGATGTAAGTATACGTTCTATTGTGACGAAGGCATCCTCCCAAGCATTACCGCCTTCTGTGCGAGCGGGGTGATGTAAGTATACGTTCTATTGTGACGAAGGCATCCTCTCAAGCATTACCCCCTTCTTTGCGGGCGGGGGTCATGTTTAGCATATGTTCTGTTGTTACGTGGCAATCATCCCAGGCATTACCTTCTTCATTCTGTGAGGAGTGTAGTATTTGTTCTACTGTCATGAGATCATCTTCTCAGGCATCACTTCCTTCTTTGGAAAGGGGACATTGTTATCTATGTTTTGTTGCTACGAGACCATCCTCTCAGACATTACCTCCTCCTTTGAAGGAAGAGTAGTATATATCCGTCCGTCATGATGCCATCCTTATAGACATTACCCCCCCTTTTAGAGGGAGCAGTGTAGTATATGTTAATCCTTCATATACATACTGGCATAAATATGCGATCAAAAGGGAGCTTTTTTTTGCTCGTAACATTAATGTCCATAAAGCAAGAAATAGCGGGTGGATGTCTGGCATCCGGTAAACGCGCAGAGAACGTTTTTCGCATTGTTCCAGGAAGTCGTTGACGATTTAAATTCAGCAACACTGGATGACATCACAGAACAAAATCGCATTGCTGAATTTAAATCGTCGACGACTTTCTGGAACAATGCGAAAACGTTCTCTGCACGTTTCTCCGCCGTCTTTTTAAAATTATCTTTTTTCTTCAGCTTTTTTGTTCATTTGCTTTTGACACCTGAGGATGATTCGACGAAGAATCAAAAACGTTCGTGAAACCTAAAAGACCTAACGAATATTTATTAATTTTTTTGATTTTAATACAAAAAGACCATCAGAAAAATTGAACAAATTAAAAAAGGTATAATTAAACAGACGAATTATGTTATTTTTAACAATGTTTGCACACACACGCACCCCCCACACACATATATATATATAAGTATACATTTTTTTTATTTTTAAAGACTACAGAGAAGTCTCTGGTCTGAAGAGGTTGACTTTCTGCGAAGAGTGCAACCGAACATGTATGCACATATGTAACCAATAATATTTGTATAAATAACATTTATACTTATTAACAGCTCTATTTCTTATTGAGCACTTTTTATAAACACTTGAGTTTCAACGGATTTACATCTACAGAAACTAATACAATACATGTACTATATATATATATATATATATATATATATCAACATCCACAAATAGGTGTTTCATCTTTTAAAGGCTCCTCAGTGTGGATTTAGAACAGTTTTACACTACATTTGTGTCTCTTCATTATGATTAAATATCAAGATAGAATGATACTAAACTTTAGCGTGACGGACCAACACAAATGCTATTTCAAACTTCAACGTGACAAACCAACGAATATACGACATCAAATTTAAACGTGACAGACAAACGGAAATTAAACTGTTATGTCTGGATCTTTATTTTAATTTTTATCGATGTGATTTGGATTCGAGAAAAATGTCTTTAATTTAAGGCTTTTCCGAATCGAAATTATATCGATAAAAACTCGATTAAAGATCTAGACATAACACTTTAATTTTCGTTTGTCTGTCACGTTTAAATTTGATCTACTATATTCGTTGGTTTGTCACGTTGAAGTTTGAAATAGCATTTGTGTTGGTCCGTCACGCTAAAGTTTAAAATGACATAATGTTGTATATTGCATTTTCGTTGGTCTGTCACGATTCATGTTTAAGTAGCACTTTCGTTGGTTTTTCACGATTAATTTGGAAATATTATATTCGTTGGTCTGTAACGCTTAAGGTTTCAGTAGCATTTTTATTGTTTGTCTGTCACGATCAAGTTAAAAAATTTTGTTGATCTGTCCCACTTAATTTTTAAGTAGCATTTTTGTTTGTCTGTCACGATCAAGTTTAAAATAGCATTTTTGTTGTTTGTCTGTCACGATCAAGTTTAAAATAGCATTTTTGTTGTTTGTCTGTCACGATCAAGTTTAAAATAGCATTTTTGTCGTTTGTCTGTCACGATCAAGTTTAAAATAGCATTTTTGTTTGTCTGTCACGATCAAGTTTAAAATAGCATTTTTGTTGTCTGTCTGTCACGATCAAGTTTAAAATACAATTTTTGTCGTTTGTCTGTCACGATCAAGTTTAAAATAGCATTTTTGTTGTCTGTCTGTCACGATCAAGTTTAAAATAGCATTTTTGTTGTCTGTCTGTCACGATCAAGTTTAAAATAGCATTTTTGTTGTCTGTCTGTCACGATCAAGTGTAAAATGGCATTTTTGTTTGTCTGTCACACTTAATTTCTAGGTAGCATTTTTAATTGTTTGTCAATTAAGGTTGAAAATATCATTTTCATCGCAAAACGCACAAATTGAACGGACGTATCTTCGGAATTTCCGCTCTTGTTTTTAAATTCAGACGATTAGCCTGAAACGTGACATTCATAAATAATGGAATCATCCGATGATTTTCCGAATTTCCAAGCACTTGTTTCCGCTACAAAAGGCTGCAAAAATGTTTAGTTGGAATTCATCAATTGAAAATTCCCAAACGCTTCAGTTGCCGCATTTGCAATTATTATACAACCAGCTTCTTTTTTTAATATTTTACTATAAGAGGCACCACTTATGAAGGCCAAAAAGCCACTCGAAGATAAGGGTTAAATAGATGGAATAACAGTCAGTTGAGAAGTTGTGAATGATTGATCGTATGAACCAAGTTCGAGTACTTGTGGATACGTTTTTTTTTACAAGAATCTGTTGACATTGAATTTAAAGACGACCATGTTTTAACATGAAGGGAAGCACCCCCGTAATTGTAATGTGTTTCTGCTGTGGTATCTCCCCATTTTTTAATTTCTTTTAACATAGTTACCCCCCCCCAAACAAGGCAGGCTGCCACTGTCGACGTAAGGGGCTACTGTGAAAAAAATTGACAGTTTTTTCAGGGGGGGGGGGAACCTAAATTGGGAGCTGCGCAGCGAGATGTCTGTTTACATTAGTTTTAAATTTCTGCATGTCAGTAACGTCAGGAAAACAGGGAGCAGGGAGGGAGTTCCAGGGTCCAGCAGCACGAGGAAAGAAGCTTTTGGAGTAGAAAGCTCTTCGGCATCTGGGAATCTCCACAGTGAATCGATGAAATTTGGCAGATTGTCGGGTTGGTCACCAGAGCAGCAAGTTCATCAGCGCACAATCCATTAAAATGGACTATTCCGATAAGGATATAATACTTTGACTAGCGGGACCCGTGTAAATTACACGAAATGATGTTTTAATACTAATTATCTTGTTCCTAACCTATACATGTTTGAATAAAATATGATAAGATTTGGACTTGTATATTTATTTTAAAAAAATGAACAATACATGAAACAATTTACAAAACTTTTTTATATACAATATTTCTAGTGAAGGTAATATTTCGACGACTAAACCTTACTTTGTAAATGTTTTCGATTAAATTAAATTTGGCTCCAATTCATGAATATTTATTTACTCCTCTCCAGGAGTTAGGCACAAGGCCAGTTTTATCTTACTCCCACAAGTAAGATGTGACCCAAGGTCGGGTCGGGAAAGTGGGGTTTGAAAAGTCAGCGCTCGAGAAGGTGAGCACTCTGGCCATTAAAAATTGCCTGGACAGCCACGTTGGCATTCCCCGGTAGGGGCGTCCCAGGGAGTAAGCAATAAACTTACTCCTCCCCAATGAGGGAAGGCGAAGCCTGGGAGGGTGGACCTCCTAGAACTGCACAGGACAGACCCATAGACCGACGTAAATCAAGCCTCGAAGGCCAAGACAATACCAGTCTATGGAGTGCAGTATCCATCGGAACAGATACTACACTTTGATCGTAGCCAAAAGGCCAAGCCAATTCATGAGTAGCATACAAAGATTCGGAAGGTCGTTGCTTTTGATGTAAGCATGACACACAAAATCACACACGCTATTGTATTAATATGTGTCTTCCCGGTCGTCCCCCTCTACCTCTCTTCCCCTTCCCCTTCCCCTCGAAATGTAGAAAAAAATCTTAGAGGTTGGTTGGGATCGAACTATAAACCAGTCGGGCCGAAGTAAAAAATACTACGTCGCTTACCGTTGCGCCAAAAGGAAATACTTAGGCGAGTTGAATGTTTTTCAAAATCTAGGTGCGGCACGCATGCGCAGAGCTTTTGCCGGAGGCGTGACACACGAACACACACGCTATCGATTTAATATATAGATTCTAATAAACTTAGTGAGTCAAGCAGGGAATGACATGGTGGCTAAGTGATTAACAACGTGGACGGAGAACCTGGGTGTTTCGGTTTTGAATCCAGTTTGTTCTAGTTCAAAACTCAAACCTGACCTTCTGTCTAACCTCTGGAGAGGAAGTAAATAAAATACTAGTCGAAGGTCCGTACTTGATAATCAGTCTTACAGAAACTGGACCAACTCGGTTGCTTTTATCTTTTGGACTAGGGTATTAGTCCTGGATAGTCCTAGGAGGTCCACCCTTCAAGGTTTTGTATCTCCTATTTAGTGAGGATTAGTTTATTGCTAACTGTCTGAGGCGTATCGATCGAGGAATATCGTCGGGGCTGCCCAGGCAATTTTTAGGAAGCTAGAGTGGCCCTTCTTACGGGGCGCTAGCTTACTCTCCCCTCCTTACGGCTTTGTGTCAAATCATATGTGGGAGGTATGTAAATACAGAGTCGAGTAGCAAAGGTTACACTGGCGACGACATTGTATACAACGGTCCAATGACTGAAGTAAAAGAAGAAGCTTCCCCAGCTATGTCGAACCTCTAACAACATCACAGGAAGAGACCAGATTACAGCCGTAGACCAGACGGCTAGAAAATGCCTCCCTGCTACTGACATGGAAATCTTGCCTTCTGATGCCCTTCCTTCCCAGTTTGGAGACACCCTGGCTTGAGTGGAAAACACTCATACGCCTGAGAACGGGAATTTGTTATGACTAGATTGGGCTACAAAGCTGACCCAACCACCTGTTAATGTAGAGAGGAGGACCATACGATGCACCACTGTCCTCTACTGCCCAACCGGTGCAGCTTGAAAGATCTTGCGGAGTACAGCAATAATGCAAAGGGCTGCGTAAAAAGGTGGGGAACTCTCGCATGACCACATGACACTTCAAAGGCATGAAAAGAAGGAAAACTATAATATAACGTTATTCTTCTGTTCAACCTAATATGTTTGTTTTATGTCTATCCTACCATTCAAGGGCATAACGGTTCCACGGACGTTTGCCAACAGCGAAGAAACAAACGCAACACAACTTTATATGTAGCGTTCCTGTATAATAAAGTAATAAAACTTCTGTATCTATATCTATATCTATCTGTATCTATATATCTTCTGTATCTATATATCTTCTGTATCTATATATATCTATATCTATATAAGCTGTATCTGTATAATAAAGTAATAAATCTGTATAATAAAGTAATAAAACTTCTCAACAATCTCAATAGCTTCGCCATCCAAATATACTTTGTCCACATCTGAGTTCTCGTCCATCTCCATTGTCTTACACTTCTTTCACATAAACTGGTTATCTTCTCTTAGAACGAATATTCTGTCCATTTTTTAAAGATTCAATAAAACAACAAACAGTAAAAAAAACTATCAGATATGTAGCGATATTAAAAGTGTGCGTGTAAAAATAATATTAAAAACGAAATTATCCACATTAAGTTAGATTACGGAGAAAAGCGAACAATTTCACCAGAAGTTAAAGAGTAGAATTAGAGCTTCGTGTCAATCTCTGACGTCCTGGGCAGAAAATCGATGTGGGTGTTTGATTTCGGAACGGACGGACGTCTCTTTCTACTACCCTTACGGTCAGGAAGATACGATTATCTAGACAAAATTGCTGCAAAGCAGTAAATCATCAAAAAAAATAATATGCAACCCAGAGCGAATAATAGAGTTGTTGTTCTTTTTATTACTTCCATTATTACAACTGGTCTTCCCTTGCTTCCCAATGTAACTAGATGTGGTACACAATCGAAAGGTGGGGGGAAGCTCGTATCTGCCACGAGGCGGCACTCTGACTAGTACAAAAATAGCCATAAATGATCTGTCAGTATTTCTATTTAGGCAATCCTTGGAGTGGTACACCTAGGACTGAGCCGGACCATACCTCATCTCAACTTATAAGTCCTAGTGCTATCAAGTCAGCTCATCTTCGTCTGTTCTACTGACTGCTATGGACAGGTCTTTAGCAGATATGCCGAGGAGAACAGATCTACAAGGAAAACGATAACGACGGCTGTTTCATTTGTTTGAAATTTGTGCATGTCGGGGAAACAGGGAACAAGGAGGGCATTCCAAATATTGGCAGCTCGAAGAAAGAAGCTACTACAGCAGAAGGCTCTCCGGCATCTGGGGACCTTCACAATGAATGTATGGGATTTAGCTGATTGTCGGGTTGGTCGAGTGCATTAACGTCGAGGGAGCAGCAAAGCAGCCAGTTCATCGGAGCACATTCCATTGAAGTATTTGTAAAACAAGCACAATGATTCAAAATTTTTTTAGAAAAGCGGGATGATGAGGCGATAATTCTGAGGGTCAGTTCTATCTTCAGAATTCTTGAACACTGGTACCACAGAGGCAATTTTCTAGCAATCAATGAAGCAAGATTCAGCAAAGCGTTTGTTGTAGAGTTTGGAGAGGACACGGGCCCAGTTCAGTAGAGCAGTTTTTTTATTACTATTACTGGTATAAGATCAGGCCCACAAGTTTTGGAGGTGTCAAGGTTTTTTATGATGTCCCTGACTTGAGATGGAATGGTAACCAGGTCATCAAATGTGACTTTAGTCCGCAATGGGATTTTGAGAGATAGTGATTTGAGGAGTCCAAAGTTGGGGTTAAGGCGAAACGCTGGGTAAGTAGTTCAGCCTTATCAGTTGCCGTGCAAATGACATCATTGTGGTTTGATGGTAGGAGAATTATTAATTGTCTATTGTTCATCACACTATTGAAGATTTTCCAGAAATCACGATTACCTAGTTTCTGCGACAGAATGCGTTTGTTGGTTATCTCTGTATACCTTCTCTTTGCCTTACAATTTTTTATTGACTATAAATTTCTGTCTATTCGTAGTTGACTTTTGGCGACCGAATTGTCGGAATGCTTGCTGCCTCTGAGCAATAGCAGCTGCACATTTCGATGTGAACCATTGTGGAGAGTGGGGCTTGCTGTAGAATTTTCGCATATAGACATATGTTTCAAGGTTACCTCATTTGCGCACTAATCAGCAGGGAGAGAAAACATTTTCACTCTATGGGGCGTCACTGATGTGATATCTGATGGATTATCAATCACCCTGCTTGTAGTGTCTTGTCGTTTTAAGCAACGGCTCATCAGCTTTGGGACGAGATTTTAGAGTGATATCAATCATTACCACAAGGTGATCAGCGTTCCCGAGCGGGCTATTCACATTTGTTACACATGCCTCAGGAAGTGAGGTCAAGAATAGGTTGAAAAGTGCGGTTTGCTGGTCCTCACGATCATGGTACTGAAAATTGACAGTCTGTTAGAAGGAGTGTACTATGGAGAAACTTTACGTGGAGTTACCAGCTGCGTTTCAAGCCAGTCACATGTATTCGGGCACTCGAGTCAAGAGAAAGTGCGGTATCTATGCTTTCAGAGACAAAGTTAAGCAGAATAGAGTCCTGGGTCGAATGGGAACGGTAAAAAAATATAACTAACTGACGCTCTGCTGTAAGGTTAATCTAAAGCACATGTAGTCTTGGTCATCTGATTCTAGCCTATGTTCTTTAGTCAAGGGCAAGGTGTTCCAAACATAAACTCGTAGCGCGTGCATATGTTTGTCAGAGTCTTTACGGTAGAGTGAAAGGTATTCATTCATGTCAAAATGGTGTGAGGAGATTGAGGATTGTAGGTTTGTTTCACTTATTGCTAGGGTATCCCGTGAGTTTACTAGGAGAAAGGTTTCTACGCCATTAATGTTGGTTCTAAACCCACGGATATTTCTGAATGCTAGCCTCAAGGGTAGTGGCAATAATGTTTTTTGTTCGGTGTTTGGT
Source organism: Sepiola atlantica (assembly GCA_963556195.1). Classification (NCBI taxonomy): domain Eukaryota; kingdom Metazoa; phylum Mollusca; class Cephalopoda; order Sepiida; family Sepiolidae; genus Sepiola; species Sepiola atlantica. The sequence continues at coordinate 1,721,118 of OY744545.1, forward strand.
TTAGGTTTGTTTCTTTTAATTTGTATTGTCATTTTGGTTTTAGGTAGAGTAGGAAGGGCAAAGTGGGTGCTTGTTTGGTGCCAGTAAGCTCACACAGCCAGATTATTAGTCGAGACTTGATCCAGGGGGTTGTGGCCTCGGGAAAGCCCATCGGAGATAACTGCAGGGTGCCTTTCCATGCGTCGCATGACACTTACAGTTACCCATGATCTTATACAACTGTTGATAAAGCATCCGCTCTTAGCGCTACCTAAGAGTTATGGTTCCTGCACTACCAGTCAGAAACAGCCGCCAGACAAGCTGTCTAACCTGTACCCTCAACCTGTCGGAACAAGAGCGACCCAGACTTGTCATGTGAGACTAAGTGACCAAAACACTTTCCCCAAGTTGCCCAGATAGAGAGAAAGATAGACAGCATTCATTGTCCTAGTCAGAAAACAAGGTCAAGCACTGAGTATGTTGTCATATTGGGGCATGGGAATCTCAGTCCAATTTTAGGGTTTGTAATTTGATTGGCTCCTACCCGTTCTTCTTATCTACACACTCTCTCTCACAGATGTGATGTTGCTAGTCTCAGTCTTTTCTATAAGTACTATTATAGCATGGGTTCTTGAGAATTTTGTGATCTATTCGATGCTTCTTTTGTTCCAGCTCGTTCGACTCGTTGGTCTAGTAGTCTCCATCAATTCTCTGTTTTGATACCTCGTTGTAATACAATTACTTATTCCAGTAGCTTCTTTTGTAATGAATTGCAGGATTGTGGAACTGTATTTCTGCGTACTTTTTTCCTCCTACCTATAGCCTTCTTATTTTCAAGATTAAGGCCAATAGGCATCTCCTGTTTTTGCAATTGTTGCATTACCGGTTCTTTCGGAGTACCCGGTAAGATCCAATAATAATGATAAAGAACAGAACGTATATGGAAAAACTTTGGTTTTCTTTATTTCTCATTACCGGATGGTTTACGCCGGCTACGCACACACACATAAGGAAGAACAAAAAAAAACCACTGCTATATTGTCTTATTTACGTCCATTAGAAGATAAAGGAAGATAAAGGTTTGAATTAGAGTTATGTGTATATATATGACAGGAAGTGGACGTGCGTGTTCGACTTTGGAACGAACAGACGTCTTTTTCGGGACCCTTCCGCCCTCTCTACTAGATGACCGGTAAGAGGCAATACACTGAACATTTCCGACGCTGCAGTTGCGTTTCTAATCATTATACACCTATTTTTCTAGAAGAGTCACCACTTATCAAGGCCTAAAATGGCTCTTAGAATACAAAATTCTATTTTTTTTCCAAAGGGGAAAGAAAAGAAAATCTCCGAAATACGTCTGCTTTCTTTGCAAGCAAACACCCAGGAGATCGTCTCAAACTTCCCTTCTACGATGATATTGTTACTGCTGCTGCTACTACTACTACTACTACTACTACTACTACTACTGCGACCAATGATACTACTACTACTACTACTACTACTACTACTACTACTACTTTTATTTCTTCTCTTCCTAAGGCTACCAGTGACGAGGTAGCAATTGTAATGCGTCATCTGTTCGGGTTCCTTCAGCAATGTATTGCAGTCTAAATAATACGAAAGTGTCTCTTCGTATACGTGTTGACACACTTCCGATTTTGGGTTTTTATTTTTCTGTACATTTTATCTTAGCAGGGTACTTCTCTTGCATTATATAGTATACATTGGTGCTACACAACACACCGTCAGTATTCCCCCAGTTAATCTCTCATAGGAGGACAGATCTCTCAAACCCGTCCGCTCTCCCTCGCAGTTCAAACTCAGGAGAGAGATAGAGATTAGACAAGTTTATTTGCCACGTTTCACTCGAGACTTCCAGTGATGTCACTTCGTTCGAACATAGTAACTTAATGTATAATGGAAATTTCCTCTACGTAATTTTGATGTTATAACTTCCTTTTTTTCTTACTAACACAATCACACGTCATACTCCGTCAGGGCATTAATGATCAGTTCATGCAACATTTTAGTTACTTAAAATTAAGATTGTTTAATTGCGTTATTTTTGGTCGTTGTTAACTTTTTGATAACTTTTTTGCGCGTGCATTAATTCGTTAGTACTTTTCTATTTTTACATCGTCAAGCGACAAGTTTAAATACCTTTTTCGATTGGTCTTTATTTTCTTCTTCTTCTTTTCCTTCTTCTTCTTCTTCTTCTTCTTTTTTTTTTTCTTTTTTTTTTTTTTCTTCTTCTTCTTCTTCTCCTTCTTCTTCTTTTATTGTTCTTGTTTTTGTTCTTTCTCTTCTTCTTCTTTTTCTTCTTCTTCTTTTTCTTCTTCTTCTTTTTCTTTTATTGTTCTGTTTTTGTTCTTTCTCTTCTTCTTTTTCTTCTTTTTCTTCTTCTTTTTCTTCTTCTTTTTCTTCTTCTTTTTCTTCTTTTCTTCTTCTTCTTTTCTTCTTCTTCTTTTCTTGTTGTTGTTCTTCTTTTTCTTCTTTTTCTTTTTCTTGTTGTTGTTCTTCTTTTTCTTCTTTTTCTTCTTTTTCTTTTTCTTGTTGTTGTTGTTCTTCTTTTTCTTCTTTTTCTTCTTCTTCTTCTTCTTCTTCTTCTTCTTCTTCTTGTTCTTGTTGTTGTTCTTCTTTTTCTTTTTCTTGTTGTTGTTGTTGTTCTTCTTCTTCTTTTTCTTCTTTTTCTTCTTCTTCTTGTTCTTGTTGTTGTTCTTCTTTTTCTTTTTCTTGTTGCTGTTGTTGTTGTTGTTGTTGTTGTTCTTCTTCTTCTTCTTCTTCTTCTTCTTCTTCTTAATTACTGCCTGCTTCTGCATGCTAACTTTCCTCTTAATTGGCGATTGTCCACTGCGCCGCGCGATTCTCTTGTTTCTCTTCATCGCCATCTTTCTCTTTCACCATCGCCGCCGTGATTCTTCTTCACGACCGAATTAATTCTTACGTCTAGTAGATGCTGCGTTTCTACCAGTGATTCCTTCTTTTCTACGGTTGTGATCGTCATCAGTGTGGCTAGGATAGAATCTTTTATCTCGTACATAAAGGAATAATTAACCGAAGACATATCTGAGAGTTTTATAGATTTATTTTAGAGAGAAATATTCACGTCGACAACAATTAAAAATCACTTAATTCACACATGAGAAAAAGAGACTTGACGTTTAATTTGTTATATGGACTATATATATATTTTTAAACATAGTTCACTCAAAACAAGGCAGGCGTGTCACTGTAGACGTAAGGGGCTACTGAGAATAAAAGGAAGAAGGTTTTTATTTTTTTTGGGGGGGGGGTCAACCTAAATTGGGATCTGCACAGCGAGATGTCTGTTTACATTAGCTTTACATTTCTGAATGTCAGTACTGTCGGGGAAACAGGGGGCAGGGAGGGAGTTCCAGAGGCCAGCAGCACGAGGAAAGAAGCTATTTGAGTAATGAATGGACAGACTGAATAAGAATCTAGGGGCCACATTTCGCGCTCAGCGATTCCAACTTTTCTACATATTACAGGACTCTTTCTAAAATCTTCGTTCTTTGTTAATTCGACATCAATGACGTAATTCTTCGTTCTCCTCTCATACTCTGTGCATGAGCCATTTTGATCTCATGTCTCGGGTTTTGACCTTAAAAGTCAGACCTGTTTATGATTCAGCCTAAGAAACAGCCTGTTTTGCAGATGTTCATGTCATTTCAACCTTCACTATCTGCCTGTCTAAAAAATTCATACTGGCGCTTGTATCTATTATTTGACATACGTCCGCACATAATGTAACATTTCTACCTCATATACCACGTGACCCAGACCAACCAATGAGAATCTCTTTTATCTCTCATATTCCTTTCTATATGTAACATACTCATGAAGTCTTTTCTGTCTATTATTAGCGACTTTGTTGTCAGACGTCTTCAAGTTATGGTCGGAAGAATAGCAGAAAATGTTTTTTCTTTTTATGACTCTCAAATATTTGTCTTCCTTTCTTTTCTTTCTTTTGTTTTTTCTTTTTTTTTTTTATTCTCTTCTTTCTTTTCTTTATTTACTGTTTCTGATTTTTTTCACCTCTTTTTTCTTTCCTTCTTTCTTTCTTACTTCCCATTCTTTCTTTCTTTCTTTCTTTCTTTCTATTTTTTTCTTTCCTTCTTTCTTTCTTACTTTCCATTCTTTCTTTCTTTCTTTCTTTCTATTTTTTTCTTTCTTTCTTTCTTTCTTTCCATTTTTTCTTTCCTTCTTTCTTTCTTACTTTCCATTCTTTCTTTCTTTCTTTCAATTTTTTCTTTCGTTCTTTCTTTCTTTCTTTCTTTCTTTCTTACACTTTCTCACATGATTCTTTTTCTTTCTTTCTTTCGTTTTCTCTTCCGTTCCTTTTCACATCCTTTCCTTTCTTTCTCATCATCGTTGATACCGTTGTTGTTGATACATTCCCCCCCCTTCCCTTTTCCGAAGATGGTTTCTGACACCCCAACCCTTGTAACCCTTCCCTCGTTTCCAATCCTGAAGGCGATACATTAGCTCAATCCAGCTGACTATTCTCAAAAGTAAAACAAATGAAAAAAAAATAGAATATCTCCTCCTAGAAACTGGAACCCTTACAAAATCCATTAAGGAAATCAGCAGTGTTGAATCCATTAATAATACCCTCAATTCAGAAGTAACATATATTAACACCACGACTATAATGGAATGCCGTTGATACTACTACTACTACTACTACTACTACTACTACTACTACTACTACTACTACTACTACTCTTCCTAAGCCTACCAATGATATTGTTACTGCTACTACTGCTACTACTGCTACTACTACTACTACTACTACTACTAAGGCTACCAATGATATTGTTACTGTTGCTACTACTACTACTACTACTACTACTACTACTACTACTACTACTACTACTCCTCTTCACAAAATCGCCTATGTACACGTTTTGCGCCCTGCGGTGACCACGAATTGGCACGGCGGTGAAAAACTCCTCGAAAGATATATTTAAATACTGGTTGATTATGTTTTACGATAGAATCACGTCCCCACGCATATCCGCTGCTCAACGACTGTGATTCACCCAGCGCTGTCTTTGACTGTTTGGTCGGCTGCAGGCTGACCACAGCTTCTGACAACCTGTTCCATGGTGCAGAGACCCGAACCGCAAAAGGTCTACCAAGTAGAAAGAAACTACTTACTAGGACAGTAGAAAGTCTACCTTGGGTTTACTTTCGGCAGCCTCGTAATTCTCGCTTCCATAATTTTGTCCTTTAATCCTCATATTCTATGAACGATATTTCTGACAAAGGGGGAATAATTGCTGTTTCTGGGTCGGAATCTATCCATCTAACACATATCGTTGGCTAGGTTTTTACCTTGAAATAGTATTTTTTGTAGCTCCTTACATCAAGTGGTTTCATGTCTTGTCTGGAGCGATTTCCATAGAAAAAAAGTTTGAAATAACATTTTCGGTGATTTACCATGCTGAAATCTCAAATATAATTTTATTTAATTCATGACAATTAAATTTAAAATAGTAGTTTCGTTGGCCTGTCACGCTTAATTCTAAAATGATTTTCATCGGGTTGTCATGCTTAAGTTTCAAATATCATTTTATTGGTCTGTCATGTTTAAGTTTTAAATAACATTTTCGTTGGTCTGTCAATATAAGGTTTGAAATCGCATTTTCTACAGTTGCGAATATTATTTTATTTGGTCCGAACAACTTAAATGTAAAATAACATTTTCGTGGATCTGTCACGCTTAAGTTTGAAATCGGATATTTTCGGTCTGTAAATCTAAAGTTTGAAATGACATTTTTCAGTCTGTCACGTTTAATTTACAAATAATATAATATTTTGTCGGTCTGTCACGCTACAGTTTGAAATAACATTTTCGGCGTTTTATCACATTTAAGTGTGACGTAGCCTATTAGTCAGTCTGTCACGCTTGACTCTGAAATAGTATTTCTTTTATGTTTGAAATAACATTTAGATTTTTGGTCTGTCATGCTTATGTTTGAAATGCCATTTCTTTTTTGGTCTGTCACGCTTATGTTAGAAATAACATTTTCTTTTTGGTCAACCATGGTAATGTTTGAAATTGTATTTTCTTTTTGGTCAGTCATGCAAAAGTGTTACATAATATTTTATTTCTTGTCTGTCATGCTAAATTGGGAGCTGTACAGCGACATGTCTGTTTACATTAGTTTTAAATTTCTGCATGTCAGTACCGTCAGGAAAACAGGGAGCAGGGAGGGAGTCCCAGAGTCCAGCAGCACGAGGAAAGAAGCTTTTGGAGTAGAAAGCTCTTCGGCATCTGGGGACTTCCACTGTGAATGGATGGGATTTGGCAGCTTGTCGGTTTGGTCTAGTGAATTTACATCGTGGGACACCAGAGGAGCAAGTTGATCAGAACACTATCCATTGAAGTACTTTTGGTCTGTCATGCTTATATTAAAAATATCATTTTCTTTTTGCTCTGGCATGATTATGTTTGAAATAGCATTTTCTTTTTGGTCTGTCATGATTATGTTTGAAATAGAATTTTCTTTTTGGTCTGTCATGCTTATATTTTAAATAGAATTTTCGTTTTGGTCTGTCATGATTATATTTTAAATAGAATTTTCTTTTTGGTCTGTCATGCTTATATTTTAAATAGAATTTTCTTTTTGGTCTGTCATGCTTATATTTTAAATAGAATTTTCGTTTTGGTCTGTCATGATTATATTTTAAATAGCATTTTATTTTTGGTCTGTCATGATTATATTTTAAATAGAATTTTCTTTTTGGTCTGTCATGATTATATTTTAAATAGCATTTTCTTTTTGGTCTGTCATGATTATATTTTAAATAGCATTTTCTTTTTGGTCTGTCATGATTATGTTTGAAATAGAATTTTCTTTTTTGTCTGTCATGCTTATATTTTAAATAGAATTTTCTTTTTGGTCTGTCATGCTTATATTTTAAATAGAATTTTCTTTTTGGTCTGTCATGCTTATATTTTAAATAGCATTTTCTTTTTGGTCTGTCACGATTATGTTTGAAATAGAATTTCCATTGCTAAACGCGCAGATTAAATGGCCTCGTCTTACAACTATTTTCTCTTGTTCTTCATTTTCAGCCCATTTGTATTTCTCGTTCCTCTCGACGAACGATTTCTACCGATTTTTTATATATACTCCCACTTCTATACCCTCCTTGTTTCCCCACGTGTGTCTTACTGAATTATCCCTGTCTCCCCCACGTCTTATTGTTCTCCTCTCCCCCGTCGTACCTCCCCCAATAAAATCCACTTATATGTTACTTCCTACCCCAACAACTAACACTGCCTACAATAACACCTACTTATTTCTTACACATAGATATTTTCTTTATATATATATATATATATATATATATATATATATATATATATATATATATATATATATATATATATATATATATATATATATATAATCCCTTGCTCTTTTTCCTGGCTCCTTATCCTTCCTCGTTATATCATTCCCACTGCCCTTCCATTTGTACCAAAAACGCGACACTCCTTCAAGCCAATCACTTTATCCAGGAAATGAAACCACATCTCCTACAACCCCTCCTCACTCATAACAGACACAATAAACAAATAAGAAAACACCCATTAAGGGCATCTGTAATGCATTTAGACGTGTTTGTCTCGTTTCGGTTTTTGTAATTTTTGCTCAAGCACACGAAACACTATATCCATTGCTGGAGCCGCGAGGAACTACGACGTATTATTAATGACCCCATGAAACCATTAATTATTGTTAAAAAAACATTTTTCAGGGTCACTCTATTTTATTAACCGTATAGACATGTGATCGCTAGAATTAGATCTGATGAAGTTAATCAAGATCTCTATCTCTTTTTAATTTTTTTTACTTCAGTTAGCCCTCAGAAATCAAGTGACCCTTCCTGGGGTTTACATTTAATTTCAATATAAAATACATAGATATACGAATGTTCAATTACGATTATCCTCTACCTTTCAAACGTCGAGTTTGTAAAGCAGTGAAGAACATTCATTTCCCTCCCCTATTAATCACTTAAGTATATTATAGTTTATCCTTGTTCTATTTTTTTCATAGTTTTGTTCCGAATTCCAGGACAATTATTCATCTTGTCTGGTGGAGTATCCAGCTAAATGCTGTTACTTGAGGTAAAGAGAAAGTGCACTATTCCCCGTATGAGTCAGTGTATAGCTGTTGTTGCATACCTTGTTTTCTTCTTTCCTTCCTGCCGGAACCACGCCGCCCATTGTCTGCAACAAAAGCCTCATGACGCACTCCAAATACAAACTCTTCTTTAAATTTAATTCATTTTATTACAAGCGTTGTTATTTCAACTGGGAGTAATTCACTACGTCGAGAGAGAGGGAGAGAGCAAATCACTACTTTATCGTAGTTAGTTAACAATTATTTTCTTAACCATTCATAGAGAGGGGGAAAAGAATATCTCTCGCTTGTATTTTCTTAGGGAAATATTTCCCTTATCTGTTGTAAATTACATTTTAACAATCACGTCTCATCGATTTGCTTCCAATAACCCAGACTGCGAAACTCGCTTCTCACGAAGAACGAGTGACGTCACGAATCCCTCCGTTTCCCACGCAAGGCATGTGACGTCACAGAGCCTCTCGCAGGTGCAGACTGACCCTTGATCTGGGGTCTCGTCACACGGTAACCTTGTCACGTCTGTTAGCTCTGACTGTGAGAACAGGCCCTAGTCTGCACTCGACTGCACCCGCGTTAATTTGCGCAAGTCAAACTAACGATTCCCATAGGGACATTATCCAACACTGTGTTTTATTTGGGCTTCGAATACTATGTTATTTTATAATATTTGGTCACTGTTTATTTGTAGGGTAAGTATCCTCATGTCAGGTTGTCCTGACACACCCCTACACAGAGAGACCGAAGACACTCGAGTATCGTGTCTAGCAGGCGTGTTGCGCAAATTCAAACCGCATATACCAGAACCAGTAACAGTGGCAAAAGTACTCGCACAGTGTAAAAAAAAACAAAGATGTATCGGAATCAAAATGATGGTCCAAAATTAAGAAGGAACTTCTTTTCATACAACACCGTAACAACACTGACCAAATTTCCACCACCAACGCTTTCTTTCAGCTGTCAAAAATCCGACTTTCCCTCTTCTGTTAATCCGTTTTTTTCAAAGTCAGATCCATTGCTCTTTCTACTTCTCGTAAAGTCGGTTCTCTCTATCGCTTCAACCATTTTCTCACATACGAGGCTGTTTTCTGTCTCTTCAGATCTACTGTCAGACCATCTATGGATTACTGTTGTCTTATTTTGGCTGGTGAATCTCTGTCTCATTTGAGGTTTCTTGGTAAGATGCAGAAACGTATCTGTAATTTGATAAGCACCACCCTTTCTTCTTCTATGCACCCTCTCTCTCACAGACGTGATGTTGCTAGTCTCAGTCTTTTCTATAAATACTATTATGGCATGTGTTCTTCAGAATTATGTGATCTATTCCCCGCTTCTTTTGTTCCAGCTCGTTTGACTCGTTGGTCTAGTGGTCTCCATCAATTCGCTGTTTTGATACCTCATTGTAATACAGCTTCCTGTTTCAGTAGCTTCTTTCCAAGAATCGCAGGCTTCCTGCTGACTGTTTTCCTCCTATCTATAGCCTTGGGCTTTTCAAGACTAAAACCAATAGGAATCTTCTGTCTTTGCAATAATAATATTTCGTTCTTGTTAGCTCCTTACATCAAGTGGCTTCATGCTTTGTCTGGAGTTATTCCCATAAAAATGTGTATGTATGTGAATCTCTGCCCAACTGAGGGTTCTTAATAAGGTGCAGACACGAATCTGTAACTTGATTGACCTCGCCCTTTCTTCTTCCTTGCACCATCTCTCCTACGGACGGTCTATTCTATACATACTTTAGTGTGATCTGTTCCCTGCTTCCTTTGTTCCAGCTCGTTTGACTCGTTGGTCTAGTGGTCTTCATCAATTCGCTGTTTTGATATTTCATTTGTGATACGGCTTCCTGTTCTAGTGGCTTCTTTCCAAAGAACTAAGGGCTCGTGGAACTGTCTTCCTGCTGACTGTTTTCTTCCTACCTATAGCCTTGGTCTTTTCAAAGCTTAAGCTAACAGGCATCTCCTGTCATTTCAATTCATCTTTCGTTCTTGTTAGTTCCTTGCATCAAGTGGCTTCATGCCTTGTCTGAAGATCATTAATTTTTGTTAATTAATAGCGAACTGGCACTACAATGACTGCTAAAATCATTGTCATCAGGCGTGTTCACTCCCCCGCAGAACAGGATTCATGACGAAAAAAAAGAAGTTTTATTGCCACTGAAACGTAGGGGTTTACTGTGATTTATGAACGCTACGCGGTCTCCATCACGAATACACGACTGACAAAACGCTATTTCGCTTCCAGTAAATGGCTTTTCTATACTGATAAAAATAAATGTTGACGTCACTAAATAAACCAACTGTTAAACACCCTATTTACCAACAACAAAGAAACAAACACAAAATAGTCTTATTAACATAAAAATATTTCGGGTTACGCTGCATTTGTATGCATACAAAGTATAGTTCTTTCTTATATATCGTTAATAGCTTTGTCACAAGAGCTTCAAGAAAAGGTTGGTAAAGATAGTAAGGAACTAGTTTACGTTTGTGAATCACACTGTATTCATGCTCTCACATCTTTTGTTAGTCTTTCTGGCATGTTCTGAGTTCTTTATTTAACTCTTCAAACACTATTCCTCTTCCGGTGAATGACTTTTCTATACCAACAAAGATGAACGTCGCTTAACCTCGGTAATCTAACAAGAACCGGTGCGCCAACGTGATCAACAGAAACTCTATCGTATCTCCTATTCATTTATTGATTTTGCTTAAGCGTAATAACAATAAAGTAGCAGTTAACATCACAGGTTGGTTTGTGAATACCACTGAAGTCATGCTCTCACATCTTTTGTTATTCTTTCTGGCATGCTCTGAATTCTTTATTAAACTCCCCAAACGCAATTCCCATTCCAGTAAATTGCTTTGCTATACAAATAAAGATAAACGTCGCTTAACTTTGGTGATCTAACCAGAACCGGTGCGCCAACGTGATCTATCGTATTTTTATTTATTTAGTTTACTTTTGTTCACTCTAATCAAAGCACATTGCAACTGAAGCGTAAGGGTTAGATTTAGGGTTAGGGTTAGGGTAGTGTTAGTGTTAGGGTTAGGGTTAGAGTTGGGGTTAGGGTTAGGGTTAGGGTTAGGGTTAGAGTTGGGGTTAGTGTTAGGGTTAGGGTTAGGGTTAGAGTTGGGGTTAGTGTTAGTGTTAGGGTTAGGGTTAGGGTTAGAGTTGGGGTTAGGTTTAGGGTTAGGCTTAGAGTTAGGGTTAGGGTTAGGGTTGGGGTTAGGGTTAGGGTTAGTGTTAAGGTTAGGGTGAGGGTTAAGGTTAGTATTAGTGTTAGGTTTAGAGATGGGGTTAGGGTTAGGGTTAGGGTTAGGCTTAGGGTTAGGGTTAGGGTTAAGGTTAGTATTAGTGTTAGGTTTAGAGATGGGGTTAGGGTTAGGGTTAGGGTTAGGGTTAAGGTTAGTATTAGTGTTAGGTTTAGAGATGGGTTAGGGTTAGGGTTAGGGTTAGGGTTAGGGTTAGGGTAAGGGTAAGGGTTAGGCTTAGAGTTAGGGTTAGGGTTAGAGTTAGGCTTAGAGTTGTGGTTAGTGTTAGGGTTAGGCTTAGGCTTAGAGTTAGGGTTAGGGTTAGGGTTGGGGTTGGGGTTATGGTTATGGTTATGGTTAGGGTTAGGGTTAGGGTTAGGGTTAGGATTAGGGTTAGGGTTAGGGTTAGGGTTAGGGTTAGGGTTATGTTTAGGGTTAAGGTTAGGGTAAGGGTTACGGTTAGGGTTAGGGTTAGGGTTACTGTGGTAACAGCTATGTTTATAGAGACCATTTGGATGGGGATTTTGGTAGAAAATGTTTGTTAACATAACATTTAAATTTCTGAATGTTGGTACAGTCAGGGAAACGGTGAACGGGAACAAGAAGGGAATCCCAAACAACCCGAGGAAAGAAGCTATCCGAGTAAAAAATATTCCGTCATCCAGGGACTTATACATGAAAAGGGTTTGGATTTAGCAGCTATTCGGGTGAGTCGATGGGATTTTTGTTTAGGGGGTACAACAAGTGTGGTAACTTCACCGGAGCAAATTCCGTGGAAGTACTTATAAAACAAGCACAGAAATGAAACTCTGCAGTGATGCGACACGAACTGGAATTTGGCAGACAGTGTGTGACTTATTAGGTTAGAAATTGATTTTTGCATCCTGTCTAGGAGAGAAAAGCTGGTGGTTGGTTTACCAGCCCAGATGTGTCAACAATACTGCACGTATGGATACTGGTACGTGTGAGAAATTTTCTAGCTCAGTAAAGAGAGCTTATCCTCTCTGCAGCAGACTTGGCAGCATGTACTTATTCTTATCCTTGTTGTCCAAGAACGTCTGTCCGAGGAGTTTAAACGTGTGTCTCTCGGGAACGGTGCTATCGACTATGACAATCGGTGGTTGAAAACGGTTTGTACAGTTGTTAAAGGAAAGCAGGCTTGTCTCCGTGGCATTAACTGTGCCCATCTATTTTTGGCCCCATTCTACTACAGACTGGGGGCCATTACCCAAGAATTCAGCCATTGCCTTGGATGTGCGGATATTTGTATTACTCTCATGCTGATAAAGACGTGATTACATCGGGGTGGGCAAGGTCGTTTTTGTCGCCAAAGAAATCCTATCTGTTCTTCTCTTTCCCTCTACAGGTAAATAGTATTTTTTACTTGTGGTGATATTTCCTTTGCGGACAAGTAAGTTTTATACCTTAATCTGTCCGTCTTATGATACCATTATCACCATCGTCGTCGTCGTCGTCGTCGTCGTCGTCGTCATATAATAACCGGCCGAAGAAGTAGACGATAGCCAACAAATGCCATGGCATTCAAATATCTCAGAATAAAAACAAACCTAACAGTTAAGTCGTCTATTAGAAGAAGAAAATCTATCAGTATTCTTAACTGCTTCACTACTTAAGAAGTCTCCTTGATCTCTGAGAGCTAACTGAAGTAAAATAGACACTTGGAGAGTTTCAGACAATTCTCCGTTGTAAACACACATACGGACACACACTTACAGAGCTGAAACGGAAAAGATAACAAAATACCAAGGTCTTATGTATGCATGAAAAGAAACTGGAATCTTAGAAAGATCTATGTAATTCCAGTAATTATCGGAGCAACCGGATTAATTAAAAAGAATTTCAAAAGCTACCTGGCGAATATACCCGGTGAACCAAGTTCAAGAGAGACAAAAAACAATTGCACTTAAAAGGACGGTTAGAATCTTAAAAAGATCTCTCGGTTGGAGTGTCTGAAATAGCAGGTGAATGTTTGACATTTGGTAAGGTGGCTTACCCCGGCAAAAACAAAAGGACAAGAAAATTAAAAACCTTAGGACAAAAGATCGAATCAGCAGTTTCTTTCAACCAATCACAGCACAAATTCGCGTGTAATAGACACATCCTATCTTGTCTAGGCCTGTAAATAGGGACAGCGTATACACACTGCTAGCCGAACATATGTACACAGACCATGCATATACTCTCTCACTAGCAAAACGAGCACGCTTATATACACGCACATCTATGACGTCCATTGCACACATTGTCACACGTAAACACACGCGGCGCCAGCCGAAATCAACATGTCTACTCAAAGTTTCCTTACACACAGAACATATTTTAACTTTGAACGTTTTAAGACTCTCTGAACTTTCGTATTCTTTTTATCTTTACTTCTGGACCCCTTTGAATGCACATTCTTCACGAATTCTTTATCTTTAATTGTCTTAACAAGTTGTTAAATTTAATTAATTATTTTTTATACGGATATAGTTTTTTATTCTTTCATTTGATAATGTCTCATCTTCAACGGTGGTTATGTGCTATTCTTCCTCGGGAATTCTTTCCTTTGTAAATGGTTAAAAGAAGGGGGAAATAAATGCATTGCAATTGTGTGATTTTTTTGACAAAACAGACGCGTATCTTTATTTTGTTGTTTTGATATTTGGTTTATTCACATTGCCTAGGCATATCGGTTGATAGTCTGTTTCTATCTTTCTCACCCTCACTTGTATCTTATTTTGTTGTTGGTTTATTTAAATGAAATGGAACAGAATTAAGTGATGATTTTGAAATTTATTTCCAGGATTTATTTCTACAAGACGAATAGAATAACCGAAGCGTGCAAATTTGAATTACAAAAAGTAAAAAAAAAAATTACAAAATTTTTTTTTATCAAAAAAAAAAAAGAAAGAAAATAAAATAAAAATGAAATAAAATAAAATATCCTTCCCAAAGAATAAATAAATAAAGAATTGATTCCATTTTCTGGCGCCTTTTTCCTTCTTTTTTAGACCCCGTGTGTCCATATCAGTGGAAAGAAGTTAGCGATTTTCGTGGACGCTGTTGGGGGTCGGTTGGGGTTGAGTTCAATTGATCAGGGTTAACATATTCGAAGACACGGACCGATTTTTGCATTTGTGGTTTTGGAGAAATCAGCGGTTTGGATATGGGTGGACGTTGGGGTGGGAGTCGATGGTGCTCGATAAAATGGCGGGAAAATATCACGTGGTAATTCGGTGCTACAATAAAAAGCCGTAACTTGGATAAGTAGCAAAGAAACCGAACGTTCAGATGCCACCCCCCATATATATATATATATATATATATATATATATATATATATATATATATATATATATATATATATATATAGTAAGCAATGAAAATATATATGACAATCAAGCTACACAGAGGCTCCCGTGTTTCATCCCCGGGGGAATCGTCAGGCTAAATGCCTGTGGTGAAATAAATTCACCCCGGGGATGAAACACGGGAGCCTCTGTGTAGCTTGATTGCTATATATATTTTCATTGCTTACTACCTAGCTCTACTTACGTATCGAGCACTGTTGAAGTAAATACTGAAAACTGACACATAAAATATTATATCTCCTTATAATATTTTATGTGAATACATGAAGTACTAATATATATATATATATATATATATATATATATATATATATATATATATATATATATATATATATATATATATATATATATATATATATACAGGGTGTCCCAAAATAATGTATACGCCCTTTGAATTGTTATAAGTCGTTCAATTTACTGATTTTTATTTGCAAGATTGATAAACGAGATTGAGTAAGAATATTCATTTAAAAATACTGACAGTAAAATTAACAAAAACATAGAAAATTAACTTTTAACAAAGATAAAGGCTACTTAGGGTAATTTCAGAATGTTCATAAAATGAACCCTCATTCTAACCCCAACCCGTTCTGCTCAATACACTTTCCATATAGTGAAGACGTGAAGAATTGTACCTACAACGTCCTGCGACATTTACTCCGGTATTTGAGCACATTCTACTACAATTACTACTCCCATTTGTTTGCAATTACTTCAGGTTTCTTGCTTTAAACATTGTAGCCTTTACGTTTATTAAAAGTTAATTTTCTATGTTTTTGTTAATTTTACTTTCAGTATTTTTAAATGTGTTTCTTACTGTTCTACTCTTTTATCAATTTTGTTTGCAAATCAAACTCGGTAAATTGAACGAGTTATAACGATTCAAAGGGTGTATACATTATTTTGGGACACCCTGTATATATATATATATATATATATATATATATATATATATATATATATATATATATATATATATATATATATATATAAGATATAAGAGGCAACTAATATCTTTAATTAGTGAACCTCCGGATAAAAATGAAGCTCAATATACTGGATAGAGCATTAATAGCCATAGATGAAGTAAAAGAATAAAATAAGGTGCGGTTCAAATTTTATTACAGTTCAATATTCAGGCAAAGTACTTTAAAGTCCTTAACTCATGAGTTTTCAAAGAAAATCTTCTCCTCAGAGGATTATTACTGTAATGACATTACTGCAGGTAATAAAAATTAACCTTTGAAAATATATTAAAAAAACATGAACTATATATATTTTTTATATATTTTACAATAATAATAATAATAATAATAATAATAATAATAATAATAATAATAATAAGAAGAAGAAGAAGAAGAACAATGATAAAAATCATGATAATAATGATAAATAATAATTGGAGTAGTACCTAATCGTATCAATCCTAATCATATTAATAATAGTGGCAATAATAATAATAATAATAATAATAATAATAATAATAATAATAATAATAATAATAATAATAATAATAATAATAATAGTAATAATAATAATAATAATAAAATAATAATAATAATAATAGTACTAATAATATATATTTCCTTATGCGGCCTTCATATTTAACCCCCTCTCCATCCTTTTCAGCAACCTCAATAAACATGACGCACGCCCCTCCCTACTCGTTTTAATAACTCCGACCGCTACAAATTCCCCCTCCACACCTTTCACAGTTAACATAATGATTTATCTAACTGCTACCATCTATTTGATTTCTATAATTTATTTTTTCATAGGCGACGTTTTGTGCTTACATGACACACGCTATCTATTCCTCCCTAATGGTTTTAATAACTCCGATCGCTCCCAATATATTTTACCCCCACACCTTCATCATCCAACTTGATTTCTGCCACTTCTACCTTCTATATGAGCTCATATTTTATTTTTTCAGAAGTGGCCTTTGAGGCTTGATTCCCCCTACTGCTACTTTACGTCATAAACGGACCGAACTTTTAAAAATAGTTATACTTGTGTGTTATTTCGTCACACCAATTATCCCGAGGAAGTCTTGAAATAAAGACGAAACGTTAATGAATACATAAATAATATTTTTGTTTTTCGTTTTTTCATTTTTCATTACGGTGCAATATTATTTCAATTTTTTATTATATATATATATATATATATATATATATATATATATATATATATATATATATATATATATATATATATATATAAAGTGGTGTACTAAAAGCGAACTTTTAGGAAAGGTAAAACCTATTGTGAAGAGTATACAGCTCAATATCCAGGACCTGCTTGCATCCACGAGCGTACCTCTTATTGGACTTTTTACCCTTTTGGATTTTCTATTTTCGCCGCCCCTGAAGTTGTGGCTTCTTGGAATTTAACTTTGAATCCTCTCTCATTACATCTCGTGCCTTTAACGACCTACCTATCTACATCTTATTCTCCGCTGGACTTTTCGACACTGGACTTTTTAGCAATCGGACATTTGCTTGCATTCGGGCAGAGTTTTGCCCTGTGTTTCTTTCCCTACAACTTTTATTTCATTTTTTAAATTTAAAATCTTGGCCATTGCAAACTTATCTATCCCAGCGACTTCCTCTGATGATAAGATTTTAATCTTTGAAAAGCCTGGCTTAAGGAAAATTTAACTTGAATAAATTGCCTTTTTGCGGAATATACCTTGCTCTTAGCAATTGAATTGAATTTTGATTTGGCTTTTGCTTCTCTAATTCCTTTCCACTCTTCTTCATATATATATATATATATATATATATATATATATATATATATATATATATATATATATATATATATATATATATAAATACTAGCAAAACTTAAGAGCAGCAATTAATTGGAGGGGGCGTTAATTAAAAAAATGATTTTACTCAGAGAATTTCATAATTTTTATTAAACTTTAGTTAATTTTTAGATTAACATCATCAGCTAAATTATCCCCATCCCTTTAAAAATGAGATTTTTCTTTTTAGGGTCCAGATGGTTAGGATAGTTTATATGTTTTTAACACTAAACCTAAGTTTGACTGAACTGCCCTAAAACTGGCCCGCAAAAATTGAATTTATATACGAAAAACTTTCCCCACTTTAAATGATAAAATAATTGTTTGTTTTTCTTTTCTTCTTTCCATCAACTTTAAAAAGGTAGAACATTTTTTAGCGGATGATGTGAATCTACAATCATACCAAAACATAAATCTCTATTTTCTCTCGTTTCTGCCTCGCCCATATAAAGCTAAGACAACCACACTCTCCCCCGACGCCCCTTTCGCTTCTCGCTTCTGCCTCGTTCGTAGCAAGCCACAACCCTCGATAAGGTCGTCAGTGAGCGCATGAAGTTAAAACTTCAGGTATTTTAGTTATTTTTCTAATTTATTTATTAAATAACTTTAATTAATTACTATTAATATAAACAAAACTATTGAATATAGATATCCAACATAAGCGAATGCAATTACAAATTAATAATACTAAACATTAATTAATTATGAACGGTTTAAAAAATAGTTATGCTAATTAGGCAGTCAAAAGGTTCTCTCTTAATCTTTTATCACTACTATATATACAGAATATCAATATTTTATGCTGTATTATTGATTTAAATAACAGTAACCTGTTTTGATTATAATATAGGAGTGATAAATGAAAAAAACTTTCGCATTTATTCATTTAGATTATTTAGATTATTATTAGGGGCTATTTTGTAACTTAACACAAATACTGTCAGGCTGTCCTCTAAAATTGTTAGAGGTCACACGAGCACTGTAAGTGTAGTATTAACACAACATGACGTCACTAGCTTTAAATGCATCGTTCCTTTCATTAAGAAAGTAGAACGCTCTAGACGTTAAGCCCGCCGATAAAGTGTTAAAATTATCACCGTTTATTCGCTATTTAAAATTGGCCGTGTGGTTAAGGCGTCGGATTTGAGTTGCAAAATACTCGTAATCCGGGGTTTTGAATCGCATGACCGGTAGGGAATAGTCATATCTCTATGCTGATGAGTCCCGATTAAAAAATAACGAAACGTATACGTACATAGATAATAAACAATAACAAATATTATATATATATATATATATACACATATATATATATACGTATGTCTATATTCACCTATCTATTTATCTATCTACATCCTATCTAGAGATCTCTCTTTCTCTCTCTCTCTAGCTATCTTGCTTTCACAGCATTTCGTTCCTATCCATATAGTTGTATAAAAAAATATATATATTGGCCAAGTAGTTCTAGATGTCGGGATTTCAGTTGCAAAATACTCTGGATCCGGGATTTCGAATCGCATGACCGGTAGTGAATAGTCATATGAGTCCCGGACGAAACGTATACGTACATAGATAATAAAAAATAACACACACACACACACACACACATATATATATATATATATATATATATATATATATATATATATATATATGTATCCAAGCAAGCGTTGTTGAACGTCACAGAACTTTCTCGTTTGTAAATCTTCTTCGTGAGATTCTCAAACCGTCGAGCTATCCTTCTAGTTTCAGGTGGCAATCCGTAGAGTACTTCTCCGATTGTTCTTAATTCGGCCATTTTTTTCGAGCGCTTTCGACTTTCTTAGTCGTCTTCAGGATTAGGAGTTTTTAAAATAAGAAGACTTGAGTTAATGTTTTATAGGTATCATTAACGGCGAATGAAAGAAAAGAGAGGGTGTGTGGTTGAGTTCATTTTATTCTATCGTTTGTGTATTTGGTTTATTGTTTATTTATTCATTTTATTAATTGTTATTTTTACTATCATTCATTTATTTATTATTATTTATTCCTATTATTACTACTAGCAAATATATGCTCCCTCCGGTCGCATATTTTTGCTAGGCTGCCGCATCAGAAATGAAGGCTCACGCGTAAGCCAATGGAGCCCCAGTCATATTTCTGTGGTGGTTAGACATTGATTTTCTGTGTTTATGACCAAGATTATTTTTAGTTGAAAATAAAGGAAAACAAATTCGATCCTACCCCGATTTTTGTTGTACCCTCGCCCATAAATAGAAAGACTTGTAGTTTAAAAAGAAAGAAAAAAAAAACTTTTGTACCCCCCTCAATTTGTTTATATTACCAGTCATAGAAATATTTTTTAGTTAAGAAAAAAAAAAAATTTTTTTTGACCGCCTTCCCTCAATATTTTTATCCCCCCTATACATGTAAATATTTTTAATTAAAAAGGAAAAAAAACAACCTAACCCTAACTGTAACGATGGGGTCAAAGTTAGCGTGGGTCTTAAAATGAAAAAGCACCAAAAAATCAAATACAGTGAACACAGTGTGTGTGTGTGTGTGTTTGTTTAATGACCTTTTTTTAATTAAACAATTTGATTCTACAATCAGTTGTATAGTTTTCCAGTACAATGTGTTAGTTTATTTTGTTGACATTAAAGAAAAAAAAATCACATCTTTTTTTTTAATAAATAAAACATGGAATCATAAATTCTGTTGTAGTCGTGAAAAAATGATAATATTGGATATGAAAGTATTAAGAAATCAAATACAGTAAACACGAAAAGTTTTTTAATTCTCGGAAAGAAAAAGTTTACCTGAACTGTGTGTGTGTGTGCGTGTGTGTGCGTGTGTGCGTGCGTGCGTGCGCGCGTTTTTATACGTTTTTATATAGTAATTTTTAAATCAATTATT
>OY744545.1:1746614-1784114 GCA_963556195.1 Sepiola atlantica
TATCTATCTTTTTTTATCATTCTTTCTTTCTTTCTTTCTCTCTTTCTTTCTTTCTTTCTTTCTTTCTTTCTTTCTTCCTTTTTTCCCCTTCCTTCCGTTTCCGTCACTTCCACTTTCCTTCTTTCTTTCCTCATTCCCTTCCTTCCTTTCCCTTTTCCCTCTTTCCCTATCTTCAGTCCCCCCTTTCTCCTCCCTTTCTTCCTTCGTTTTCCACCCTTTCCCTTCCACCCCCTTCCTTCAGTTCTCCCTTTCTCATTTTCTTCCTTTTCTTTCTTCCTTCGTTTTTCCTTTCTTCACCCTTGCTTTTCTTCCCCCTTTCCTTTTTTCTTCATCGTTCATTATTTTTTTCGTTACATTTTTTATTTTTTATTTCTAAAGATTCTTTCTTTCTTTCATTCTTATCTCCACTTTTTAAATTTCTCATTTAATTATTAAACCTTCCCCTTTCAAATATATATCTCTATATATATATATATATCTATATATATATATATATATATATATATATATATATATATATATATATATATATATATATATATATATATATATATATATAAAAAGGAAGGTTTAATAATTAAATGAATATATGAGGTAAAACTAACTCGGTTCTTGCAATGATTACATTGAGATATTACTTACATTCAGTCAGTACGGGTGTAGGAGCTGTGATACAGCGGAACAGTGTATATATATATATATATATATAGTCATCCACATACACACTGTTTCGCCGTATCACAGCTCTTCAGTGCGGCTAGATCAATTAGTGCCTCAAGCCGGGATTGAAACTCAACCGTCGAGCTAACAGTCGGCACTCTTACCCCTACGCTACTATATGACACTGATTAATTGTAAATGATATCTCAATGTAAACATTGTCAAGTGCCGGGACTCGAATTAGTTTTACCCAATGAGCTATGCCTTAAAGCTAATGGCAGTTGACGATATCCTTACAGTGAAGGGAGCTTCATATAGTCATCCACATACAGACTGTTTCGCTGTATCACAGCTCTTCAGTGCGGCTAGACCAGTTCGTGTCTCAAGCCGGGATTTATTCTTGTTCTTAAATATTTATTTATTTAATTTTTAATTAATTAATTCATTAATTAATTAATTAATATTTATTTATTGTATTTTTAATTAATCAATTAGTTTATTAATATTTATTTATTTATTTATTTATTTATTTAATTAATTTTTAATAAATTAATTAATTAAGTTACTTCTGTATTTTCTGGTTTTCTTTGTCTATTTTTTTTAAAAATTTTGTTTTGTTTGTCAGTTCTTTTATTTTAATACTTTTTAATATTTTTCTTGTTATCTTTGGTTTTGTCGTTTCTCATTCCTTTTGTTTGAATTACTCTTTTCTTTCCTTCTTTTTCTGGTGCAAAAACCCCTTTCTCTTGGACAAGGTGCAAAAAGTGTTCCTAACCTGTCTGCTGAACCCCACCCTCTGTTGCATCGCCGCAGTGTTTCATCCATTTTTCAATTTCTCAATCGTTATTTTTATTCTTCCTTTTTTTTCTTTTTCGTTCATTTTGAAACCATCTTTTTTTTTAATTAGTTTCATTTTAATTATTTGAACTTTCATTAATTTCTTTCTTTTTATCTTTCATTCTTTCATTTGCAAACCTTGTTTTTCATTTTTTTCATTTGTTTTTTTAATTAGTTTCATTTTAATTATTTGAACTTTCATTAATTTTTTTCTTTTTATCTTTCATTCTTTCATTTGCAGACTTTTTTTTCATTTTTTTTCTTTTCTATTTTTTAAAATTAGTTTCATTTTAATTATTTGAACTTTCATTAATGTTTTCCTTTTTATCTTTCATTCTTTAATTTTCAAACCTTTTTTTCATTTTTTTCATTTGTTTTTTTAATTAGTTTCATTTTAATTATTTGAACTTTCATTAATTTCTTTCTTTTTATCTTTCATCGTTTCATTTGCAGACTTTTTTTATGTTTTCTTTTATTTTGAATCAATTCTGTTTGAATTCTTGAAGTTCTATTTCTTTTCTTTATTCCTGTCTTTCTTCAATTTTTTTTATTTTTCCCTTTTTTCTTCTATTCCTGCGTTAATTCATTTTTTAAATTCTAAATTCCATGCATCTGATTAGGAAGGAATTTTTTAGATGGGTATTCATAACTTGTACCCTTTTGTATAATTCGGACTACTATTCTCATCTTGGATGTTATTCTTACAACGTTTCGGCCGATGTACCGTTCGACTTTTTTCAAGTGATCTTGTCCAAGTCGGGGTCTGTAAGGATATTTGAACTGACCCCTTTATCCACGGGCTAGATTGTTCTCGTTCCGTCAGTCATGATCAGCTAGAATTACTTAAGGCTTCTACCCGGTCATGGGTGACGGGACGAGAAAAGTCTTTCCCTGTAGATTAAATAAAAAGGTCCAGTTTGAAATTGCGTACAGATTCCCGAATTCGACATAAAGATCCCCGAGTCAGACAAAGCGCACCGAAGAAGGTCGGAGGTGACATCGGTTGAAACGTTGTGAGAATAACATCCGAGATGAGAACAATAGTTTGAATAATCCACATAACATAAATTCCATGCATTTTTTTCTTTCTTTTTCGTTTCTTTGTTTGTTTGCTTCATTAATTTTTAATTACATTTCTTTCTATTCTTAAAAGCCTTTGCCTGTTCTTTCTTTCTTTTTTCTTTCTTTTTTTCTTTCTTTCTTTCTTTACTCCTTTCTTTCTTTTTTCTTTCTTTTTTCTTTCTTTCGTTCTTTACTTCTTTCTTTACTTCTTTCTTTCTTTTTTCTTTCTTCTTTCTTTCTTTCTTTCTTTCTTTCTTTACTTCTTTCTTTTTTCTTTCTTTCTTTTTTCTTTATTTCGTTCTTTACTTCTTTCTTTCTTTTTTCTTTCTTTCTTTTCTAACTTCTAAATCTACTTCCTCTCTTTCCTCTTCATAAGTTTCTTTATTCTTTCTCTTTCTATTTTCATCCACCAATTTTATCATTGTCGCTTAATCTTTATCTTTCTGGCCAGATTTCATCCCGTCTTCCACCAGAAATCCCACCTCGTATACTGCCAGCTCCCCATCTTCTTTCCCCGGATCACCCCCAACTTCCTTCATTTTCCCTTCACTCTCTCTTCTTTTCCAACCTTCTCTTACACCCCCTCCCCAAATTCCTCCATTTCTTTCCCATTCAAATCCATTCATATTTCGCGCTACACCTTTCCGCAACACTTTCCCGCCCTTTTGTATTTTTTGACTGACAAATGGCGACACCCAGCACGGGTTATCGTGACTTTCCGCGTTGATGACCACCCGTTAAATATGCTGTCCATCGTTCTCGGCCCTTCCCTTGGGGCGGAGGGGGTAAATGCACCCAAGCACTGCTATCGACAATATCCAACAACTTGTAGTTCGAACCTCGACGCTATTTCTCAGATACCAGAAAGAGCAGACGACAATTATAATAACGTCCGGCATTTGGGTACACCCGCCTCGTCTTTTCTTTTCTACAATATGTTTTGCTGCTTGTCAAACACGGGCGCAAAATACTCATAAACAATTTCTGAGAACTTTAACCGGAAGTTACTAAAAAAATACAAAATGGCGGGGCTTTTGTATAGATCGGGTACACAGCGAAATTTATTTTAGAAGAGTTCCAATGGTGTAAGGGGCAGGTAACTCTCTTTTTTTGGTACGCAATTTCTCCGAAAATAGAAAATTTCCATTTTTTAAATAAGAAGTCATGCAAATTCAATTACTAGAACATTTTTCGAAGAAATAACAATTTGAGAAAATCAACAGTATATTGATAGAACATTTATTGAAGAAAATAGAATTTGGGAAAATCAACAGTATATTTTTTCATTTCAGTCCTATTGTTTGGATTAACAGATTTTTTTATAGTTTAAAATATTAAATTATCGCAGATATTTTTTTATTATTGTGATTAATATCTGAACGGGACCGTCACTAAAAAAAAACGATTTTCATAGCCACCAAAAACCCAAAGTTGTGGAATACGGCCGGTATTATATTTACGGTGTGTGTACTAAAAAAAAAGAGAGTTATCTGCCCCTTACACCATTGGAATTCTTCTAAAATAAATTTCGTTGTGTACCCGATCTATACAAGAGCCAATGGCGGCCTTCTAGAAGCATTTTTTAACGAAAGACATAGATGTTTCATATTTCTTTTTAGAAAATTAATAATTTATATTATTTGTGTTATTCGGACTACTACTTTCATCTTTGTTGTTATATTCACAAAGTTTTGATCAATGTAATCTCTTAAACATTAATACAGGGCGTTGCTGCAAAATCCGACACTTGACAGAAGGAAAACAAAATAGGCAATAAAAACAAAAGTTGTATATGCAGAGACCCGACAGTTTATTCAGATACAGTTAGAGTTACATGCTACATTATTTTTTAATGTAACCGCCGCCGGCGGAGACGACCATCTTTCGGCGGGCGCAAAATAAGTCAAACGCTTTGGCGATCATGCCCATATCTATAGCGCCATACGCCTCATTCAGACAGTCGACCGTGTTGTGGGTGTGCTTGTTGATCTTGGCCTCGATCACGCTCTAGGAGAAATAGTTAAGGAGGTTGCAGTCGGGTTAGGAGGACGGCCACAAGTCTGTGATGAGGAACATTATTGAGAAGTCACGCTTGGGTCGTCTTGGCATTGTGTACAGGAGCGGAGTCCTGCTAGAATATGTGGGGGCGTCCGGTGAAAATTTTGTCAGTCCAGGGCTTCACCACGCTCCTCATAATTGCCTGATATTACTCTTTGTTAAGTGTCGGATTTTTTCCGTACCTGTTCTCACATTTTTGCTAGTATTGTTTATATTTTCACTTACTGACACGTGTATAAACAATTATACACCCATGTCGTCGTCGTCGTCGTCGTCGTCGTCGTCGTCGTCGTCGTCGTCGTCGCTACCGTCGTCGTCGTGTACCCAGGTTCTTACATGTCTGTGGATACAAAAGAGACTCGAACGCCGATGTTGATTGATAAAAAGGTTTATTTATACAGCGAGATAGTCACAGAAAACATCAGAGCTCCTCTCTTAAGGGGCTTCTTTTACGGCTGGGCCCTTTAAGGGAAATAAAACTAAGATGGTGGAAGGAGTGTATCGCTATTTTATAAATGTTATTTATTTGTTTACCTTATTCTTGATGCTCGAACGAATTCGACTATTTATAAGGAAAAGCATTTTACCTAAATGCTAGATAGAAATATAGCTCCTTTCGTTAATGTGATGCTCCCATGTTGGGAGCGATGTATACATTTACAAATATTATTATTTACGGATACGTGTACGTGGATAATTATTATTTTTACTGGCGATAATAACATCTTATTCTTCACTTCTTAAGCTGTAAAAAGTTTCCTCCTTCGCATAGGAAACCTTTTACAATTTAGGAAGTACAACCATACAAACTAGGTACGTGCAAAAATGCCCGCCGCTTGTACTGACTATCGTTCTGAAAGGTGTCTTTTCTTAATTTTTAAAAGTAGTTTTCGTTTAACTTTTGATTGTGTTTGAAAGATAAAAGCATTAAGTTAATATCTAAAAGGAAACACATGTATATTTATGTGTGAAAAACAATTAAAATGAAAAATGTATCTATTACACCGGCCGTTCTAACAGAAGAGAAACTACACCGGTTCTCACTATAAATAGTGCGAGTAAACAATCAGCAGGGAGAAAAAGGACAGTATTGTAACTGTCTAGCCGAGTGCCAGTCAGTTTCCTCACCTTTGTACATTTTTATGTTAATACACTTGTTATCTTAACCCAACCTCGACTTGACTTCTTCTTTTTACTGTTGGACTACTTCACAACAGTTATCAAAAAAGCGAAAATTAGTTAAAACTGCAGATTTAATAAAACATATTTAAAATCATTAGAGGAATTACATATATATATATATATATATATATATATATATATATATATATATATATATACATAAAGATAAATGAAAGAAGAGGGATGAACATGTACGAATGACAAATTTATTTCAACTTCGATTGTTCAATGCGAGGTGGACTCGGTAAAATATTGTTTATTATTCTTTCCTTAAGCCAAGGCTTTTCAAAGATTAAAATCTTATCATCAGAGGAATTACATAGACAGATAAGTTGGCAGTGGAAAAGCCAACTTATCTGTCTATGTAATTCCTCTAATGATAAGATTTTAATCTTTGAAAAGCCTTGGCTTAAGGAAAGAATAATAAACATGTTTTTACCGAGTACACCTTGCATTGAATATGTAAAATATTAAACTAAAAGTATACTTTTAGTAGATAGAACCTATAGTGACATGGTTTAAGATCAATATACGAGATAGAGCAATTATAAAGATAAATGAAAGAAGAGGCTTTTCCACTGCCAACTTATCCATCGCCGTAATTCCTCTGATGATAAGATTTTAATCTTTGAAAAGCCTTGGCTTAAAGAAAGAATAATAAACATGTTTTTACCGAGTACACTTTGCATTCAACAACTGAAGTTGAAATAAATTTGTCATTCGTACATGCTTATCCCTCTTCTTTCATCTATCTTTATAATTGCTCTATCTCGCATATTGATCTTAAACCATTTCACTATAGACTATATCCTCTAAAAGTATACTTTTAGTTTCATATTTTATATATATTTCATCGTGATGCGAATGTCGAAACCCTGATCGCATCTGTCATTTCTCGTAAGCTTTTCTGATTTTAAAATGTTTTTAAACGTCGTAAGTATAAGTGTATTGGGAAGGGCGCTGTTTACTTTTAAGAACGAATAATAATACATTTTAATCTTTCACGTTGTCAGAATACAAAGCCATTCATATATATATATATATATATATATATATATATATATATATATATATATATATATATATATATATATATATATATATGAAAACAACGATCCTGGAAATCTCTTAAGCACTTTTAATTTCAAGATTAAATCACTGACAAGTGCGCCCAATTCATGTCACATTAAGTGCAGGTGCGTTTTTGTTCGGGTAGGTTTGGGGTGGCGATATTGAAATATGTTTGCCAGTTGGTTAGGGTTAGGGTTAGGGTTGTGAGATGGCTTTACACGAGGACAGACAGATAAAAAAGCGAGTTGGAGATTAAGATATAGATATCAATAAAAATAAGATATAGCTAAACGAAAAAACATCTTTGTAAAAATTACGCTAAGACAATTTAATGTTCGTACGTACGTTATCACCTACTACTCATCTTTAACGGATAGGATCGCTCGATCGGCGAAGATGCAGTATACAAATGTTTATTTGTAAAATGTCATCTGATGCCGGTGTTGTGTCGAACGTGACATTCGAACTAAAATACCTTTTTATATCCTTCGGTCTAGGATCAAAGTGTAGTATCTTTTCCGTTCAAAGATGTGACAATGATATCGTGGGGTCTGTGTTCGCACCGGACGTATATAGAATAGAAATATATCATAAACTCTTACAAGGGTATTGAAGACCCCTATAACTAGATATATTCGGAAACTACATTTACAAGAGAACTTAGATAAGTATTGGATTGGCCTAAAAGTTCGTTCTGTGGATATTAATGCGATTCATTTTCCACGCTCAATTTGGAAATCTTGTCAAACGCCAATCTTGTTCCACTACGGCTTTCACTTAAGTTCAGGTCCTTGTAATTGTAAATCCATATACCAAGTGTATTGTTTTACTGATGATTCTTTAATCTATATAGTTTAACCTGATTCAAGTTTATTTAGAATTGTGTTAAATACGAGATATACTATATTATATATTATATTATAAATGAGGAATTCAGTTCAAGCCTACTATTTAGTTCAGGTTGTAACCTAGAGATGAATAGAGCGTCTTTAATTCGAAGATTTCCAATGTCCCTCTCCGTGGCCAAGATGTTAACTTTGATAAGTCTGTTAGTGTTTTTGCATTTGTTAAGGTGTTTGAAGAATGATGATGCTTGTGTCTGTGTATGTTCCTTAATCCTGACATGAAGGGGTCTCATGGTACTACCTTTGTAAAATTTGTTGCAGATGGTGCATTCTACTTTGTACACTGTATATATGCGGTGACAAATGTCAGTGGAATTCATTGGACAGTTAGCTAGGGTGCACTGTGTTGGATTGTATTGGTGTCACTGTCGATCATCTTTGGCCGGTCAGAGTGAGGAGCATATTTCACGGAAGGATTTCCTTTTCGGAATCGTGCAAACCATTTCTGGCACACCCGTTCTGTAACAGCATTCTCTCCATAAACATGTCATATCTTTATGCAGGTTTCTGTATGTTTCTTTTTTTTTTGTAGTAAAAATGCCTCAGATGTCGGTAGTTCTCTGCTTGATCTTCCATTTCAATGCCTGAAATACAAGCAAAAATGTAAGAACTCTTCTGCTCGGAAACTTATTACACACTGACTTCAACATACTCGCTACACCAACTACAAGATTTGAAGAATAGGAATATAAAATGATTTTTAGTAGGCCGGAAAGTTGAGATTACTGTAAAAATGCTCCGTAATTAGAGGGAGAGCACTCTGATTGTTAGATAATAACGCTAGAGGTCTCTCTTCTTGGTTGAACATTTTAAGATGTAATAAAACCACACGAATTTGTATTAATAGACGTATTTATTTACTGTCCAATGAGACAACGACGCTGGTTTACTAAACACAGAGTTGTTGGTTCGAACCCGTTGGTAGGTAGCTCGTATAGTAACATCTATACTGATAGGTTTCGGAAAGACGAAAAAAGCATATCTATATGTTTATTTATTAAAGAAAAATAAATTAATAATATATGATAAATTGATTATATATATGTGTGTGTATACAGAAAATAACTATTATATATGTATATGTATATATATGTATATGTATATGTATATATATATATATATGTATATGTATATGTATATGTATGTATATGTATATATATATATATATGTATATGTATATGTATATATATATATATATGTATATGTATACATATATGTATATGTATATATATATGTATACATATATATATATGTATATATATATGCATATACATATATATATATATATCGATTATTATATATATATATACACATATGTATATGTATATATATATATATATATATATATAAATATAGTTATTTTCTGTACCAATATATATATATATATATATATATATATATATATATATATATATATATATATATATATATATATATATATATATATATATATATATATATACATACATATATAATAATCCAAATAAAACATCCACACGGTAGTAATCCAAAGAATTTCAACCGGGTTTATAAAAAGTGCTCAATATCAAATTTAGCTTTTATATATGATTATTTTTATTTACACAGACATGACAAACATGTACAAAGTCTGCGACACCGGCATGCCGATGTTATCGATCACCAGCTATTTCAAACTGAGATCTCATCAAGCAGAGTTAGAATCCGACCTCTATCTCTCTCTCTCTCTCTCTCTCTCTCTCTCTCTCTCTCTCTCTCTATATATATATATATATATATATATATATATATATATATATACGACGCCTGTCTAAAAGGTATCCGACTTTTTCCGTGCGAAATAGAGACAAAAGAGCGCCATTCTACACAGTGAAGGAAGACCCCTTCATGCGCATGTGTGAATTTTATCAACGCCTTCCTGCGCGTTAGTCGCTGCCTGTCGGTCGCTGAGTGAGGTGCTACACAACGTGTTCGTCGGATTACTGATTCTCTCAAGATGACTGAACGTGTTGAGCAAGGTACTGCGTCAAATTCTGTCAAAAGCTTGGTGATTCTCAAAGTAAAACAATTCGTAATATTCAGCAGGTGGTTGAAGAAGATGCAATGGGTGTAACACAAATTAAGGAGTGGTTCAACCGATTCAAAAATGGCCGCACATCAGTGACCAGCGTTCTGACAGGTCCCAAGCTTGCGAAATTTGGTGATGGAAGATCGTCGTTCAACCGTGCAGGAGATCGCCCAAGAGGTCGGAGTGAGAAAAGATTCGGCACATGCAATTTTGCACAGAGTTGCTCCGAAATGACCCTCGTTTTTAAGTTGCACAGGATTTCCTAGAAACCGCCAACACTTATCCTGGGTTTCTGAACATCGTGATATATTCAAAAATTCATAATAATTATGCATCGGGATTTTTTAGATGAGGGTTGATATAAGATTTGGTATATTCGGACTACTGTTCTCATCTTGGGTGTTTTTATCACAACGTTTCGGCCGATGTAACCTTCGACCTTCTTCAGGTATACCTTGTTAAACTCAGGAATCTTTCTGTCGAACTCGGGAATCTGGACGGAATTTCGAACGGAACGGAACGGGGGTAACATGCTCTTGTTCCATCTGCCATGACTGGGAAGAAGTCTTCAGTAATTCGCAATTCTTTGTATCGCCCACACTAAGGATTGAACCTTCAACCTTCAGATGACTGTCACTTAGAACTGAATCTTACTTAGTACTATATCCACTGCGGACAATTCTAGTACGAATTTTGGGAGCCTTAAACCTATTTTTGTTTGTTTATATAAGTCCCGAAGAAAGATTCCCGAGTTCGACAAGGTATACCTAAAAAGGCTGGATGTTACATCGGCCGAAACGTTGTGATAAAAACACCCAAGATGAGAATAGTAGTTTGAATATACGAAATTCATAATAATTGGTTTATAAAAATATTGAAAAAAAAATATCAGCAATTTTTTTTTATATATATGCACTCCCAAAATGTAATCACTTTTCCCACGTTGCCTAGAATATATATTACAAAATTCATAATGAACCATTTATTAGTTTAAGAGATTACCCTGTACACACACACATCAGAGTTTCAATTGCCTAGTAGACACAATCCTCGAGTGTCTTTTCTCTCTGTACAAGGGTTTGTCAAGACAACCTGACATGAGGATACTTCACTCTACAAGTAAACCCTGACTAAATATTAAAAATCGCATAGTATTCGAAGCCCCCAAAAGACCCCCTCAGTATGGCTACATACGAAGAATGGTGCACCTTGTCCTGGAATCCGATAATACCAAGAGACCATATAATCAACTGGTCAATTGGAGATAGGGAAAGTAATGTTCTTAACTTTTTACTAACTCAACGTTTGAGAGATAAAAAAAGAGATGTTTGATAGAATTTCCGAATATCTATGAATCTCATATAGAGATCAAGTGTTAAGCCTAGGAAGGGGTCCCTTAATTTCTGAGAACTTCGACTGAAGTAAAATGAATAACTGAGAATATAGGATAGAATTAGAATGCCTACTAGACACTATCCTCGTGTGTCTAAAGTCTCTCTGTACAAGGGTTTGTCAGGAAAACCTGGCATGAGGATACTTCTCCCTACAAGTAAACCCTGACAACATGTTCTAAATGACTTCCCACACTGGTTTTATACGAGTATTAGTGCAACTTTTTCCAAGTGAAGCTAGATACTCCACCAGACTAGATGAATTCTTGTCCTGGAGGCCGGTAAGACCAAGAGACTACAAGAAAGATATGCTATAACATAGTTAACTGGTCAATTGAGGAGAGGAAAATTAATGTCAATGTGTTTCACTTCTTCACAAGCTCGTTTGACATTTAAACGAGAACTTTAATTGAATATACGAATATCTATGTATCTCATATAGAGATCAAATGTAAGCCCCAGGGAAGGGGCCCCTTCATTTCTGAGAACTTCAACTGAAGTAAAATGAACCAAACAGTGCTCGATCATATAAGAGAGCTAATATAATTTATTTAGATACTGTATAGTACATATTTCAGCAATGTACCGCGGTTTCATCCAAAAGGGCAGATTTAGACATTTTTAGTAAATCTCTGTACCCAGTGGAATCATCGGCAAGCTGAAACGATTGTAGTCACGCCCGACAGGTAATGGCATCAACAGTATCTAAATAAATTATATATATATATATATATATATATATATATATATATATATATATATATATATATATATATATATATATATATATATGTATATATAATAATAATGGTAATAATCCAGGTAAAAAATATCCACAGGGTGGTAATCCAGAGAATTTTAACCGGGTTTATAAAAAGTGCTCAATATCAAAATAGAGCTTTATATATGATAATTTTATTTACACAGACATGTACAAAATCTGCGACACTGGCATGTCGATGTTATCGATCAACAGTTACTATAAACTGAGATCTCATCAGGCAGAGTTAGAATCCGATCTTAACCTCAGATCATATTTGGAGAGAATGAAATGGAAGGATAGAGAAAGAGAAGAAGAAGAAGAAGAAAAGAAATTTAACATTTCAAAAATTGAGGCCGTTAAAAAATTAAAAATTAAAAATCTAAAAAATCTAAAAAATCTAAAAACAAAAATCAAAAAATCTAAAATCTGAAACAAACAGGGCAAATAAATAAATAAATAAATAAATAAATAAAAATATAAGGTGGAAATATATATATATATATATATATATATATATATATATATATATATATATATATATATCATGTTAAATATTTTTGAATTTCATCCTTTCCCGGGAGTCATCAGTGTGGAGGATGATTAAAACCCTAGACCCAGTTTAGTACACCCCAAACAAGGTAAGTTGCCCCTGTAAACGTAATGGGCTACTGAAAATTAAGGTAAAAAGATTTTGGGGGTTCATCCTAAGTTGGGAGCTGAGCAGCGAAATGCTTTTTCACATTAGTTTTACATTTCTGCATGTCGGTACAGTCGGGGAAACAGGGAGCAGGTTGGGAGTTCCAGAGGCTGGTAGCTTTGAGGAAAGAAGGAGGCCTCCGCAGTGAATGGATGGGATTTTACTGATTGTCGGGTTAGTCGAGTGTGTTTACGTCTAGGGAGCACTAGAGCAGCAAGTTCATAGGAGCACATTCCATTGAAGTACTTGAAAGCGCAAGGATGCAACATTGCGGCGATTGGACATAGGCTGGAGCTTGGTGGATAGTGAGGGACCTATTAGATCAGCGACTCTTTTTTGGACCTTGTCTAAGAGGGAGAGACTAGTGGATGATGCACAGCCCAGATATGCAAACAATACTCCATGCATGGGCGGATGGTGAGTTTGTAGAGATATAAGATAATGTCCGGTGTGATAGGTTTTCTAGCACGGTAGAGGGAGCCCACCTTCTTTGCAGCAGCCTTGGTAATGTCTTCAATGTATTTATTCCAATTCATGTTACTTGTGAATGTTAGGTCGAGGAGTTTGAACGTTGGCCTCTCAGGTTAGGGTGTTATTTCCCATGGCAATCGGTGGTTGAAGAGGTTTCTTGTAGTTATTTAAGGAAAGGAGGTTTGTCTTTGCGGCATTAAATGTTACCAACCATTTGTGACTCCATTCCACTACAGACTGGAGGTCACTTTCTAAGGATTCAACCATTGCCTCGGATATGTGCACGTCCGTTTTATCCACATGACGAGCGTAGATCGTGGTGTTGTCAGCAAATATACCAATCTCAGACACAATGTCATCAGGGAGTTCTTTTATGAAAATCAGGAACAATTCAGGTCAAAGGATCGATCCTAGCAGTACACTTTCATTTAAGTGATGTTGTTTAGATGAATGACAATCGAAGACAACCTGGATCTTTTTGGGGGATAGGAAGAATCTAATATTATATATTATAGTAAATATTTGTCCAGTAATATTGTCTAATTATTGGCGTCGATACTAAACTGTACATACACTCATATAATCTACTTGCATTTCCATAACAAGCAAGTACATTTTTTTTTATCTGATGTGTCTTTTTAATTTCTAAATAATAACACATCGCGTGTCCGCCATTGATTGTGTATGAGTCAGTATAAACTACAGCTGTACAAAATCGCTGTCACTATTTGGCGTCGCTAACAGATTTTTCGCCGTTTTTCCATGGTTTCTCGAATCGCATTTATTGGAATATCGACACATAAGCGTATTGGATAGAGTAAGTAAAATGAGAGATAAGGAACAGAGGAAATAAACGGCAAAAAAGAAAACTGAAAGAATCGAGTGTTTCTTTTTCATCTTCTTCATTTTTTTCTTCTTCGTCATTTTTTTCTTCCTTTATTTTTGCTTCGTCATTTTTTCTTTATTTTCTTCTTCTTTTTCTTCTTCACTCTTTTCTTTTTCTACCTCTTTTCTTCATTCCATCTTATATTTTTTCTTCATTTCTTCTTTTTTTTCTTTCCTTTCTTCTTTTTTTCTTTTTATTCATTTCTTCGGTACTTCATCATATTAGGAAGTGAGCTAACTTTAACCCCAACCCTGACTCCAATCCTCTCTGACCCTGACCCTAACTCTAACCCTAACACTCACCCTCACCCTGACCTAATTTTAAGCCTAACCCAAACGTCGGGGTACAAAATTAGCTCGGGTCCTGAACTAAACAAGCACATTTTTCTTCCTTTATTTTATTTTTATTTCTATTTCTATTTCTAGTTTTATTTTTATTTTTATTTCTATTTCTATTTTTATTTTAATTTTAATTTTAATTTTATTTTAATTTTATTTTTATTTTTATTTTATTTTATTTTATGTTAGTTTTATTTTTATTTTTATTTTTATTTTATTTTTAATTTTATTTTTATTTTTATTTTCATTTTTATTTTAATTTTAATTTTAATTTAATTTTTTATTTTTATTTCTATTTTTATTTTTATTTCTATTTTAATTTTAATTTTAATTTTAATTTTAATTTCTATTTTTATTTTTATTTTTTTTCTATTTTAATTTTAATTTTAATTTTAATTTTAATTTTAATTTTATTTTTATGTTTATTTTTATTTAATTTAATTTTAATTTTAATTTTTATTTTTATTTCTATTTCTATTTTAATTTTAATTTTAATTCTTATTTTATTTTCATTTTTATTTCTATTTTTATTTAATTTTTATTTTTTTATTTCTATTACTATTTTTATTTTTATTTTTATTTCTAGAAGAAAGAGAGAGAGAGAGAATGGATAGAGAGATCTTACGAAAATTTTCATATAAAATTATAGAATTACGTCAATATTGTTTTATTTACCTAAGTTCACCCCAAACAAGGCCTAAGACGCGTGGGTGGGGGTCTACTGCGAATTAGGGGAATCCTATATGGAGAGTTTAAATGTCTGCATGTTGGTACAGTCGGGGAAACAGGAAGCAGGAAAGGAAAGAAGCTATTAGAGTAGAAAGCTTTCCGACATTTGGGGACCTTAAAAGTGAAGGAGTGGTATCTTGCTGACTGACGAGTTTATCGAGGTATTTACATAGAGGGGGCACCAGTGCAGCCATTCGTTGGGGTACATTCCATTTAAGTACTTGTAAACCAAGCACAAGGATGCAACATTGTTCTATTCGTTCGTTTTAAATGATTTCAATTTGACAGAATTTTAGAATGACGTAGAAAAAGGAACATTCCAGTTCATAATTAGATGATGTAAATAGTGAATAATCCATTATTAGCTTAAAGTTAGGAAGTTAAGCTAACGTGTTCAGGAAGTTGCGTCAACGACAGAAAGTGTCGCGTGACACGTAGTAAACAAGATAAGTAAATCACTATTCTTGACTAGGAAGGGGGCTGGACGTGTTCAATCGTGTTGTTCGGAATTTAATCTCCGTCCCCCCCCCGGGGGAGCAGTCAAGGAAAAGTTTATGTAATACTGATGTTACTCTGTAGTATTCGTTTGTCTTTTTGAATTGTTATCTCCAGGGAGGCACCTTAAAAATTCAGATACAACGGTTGAAACGAAGAAAGTCACATGATGCAATCGCGTCTGAGATGGGTGTATTGACTGATGGCATCACGTTCTATTCCGAGCATGGCAGCAAATCGAATGCCCACACAAGAAAAACAATTGCCGAATCCTTGGGAAATGGCATCACGTCTGTAGTAGAATGGAACCAAAAGTGAATGGTCGCATTTAACGCTACCAAGACAAATCTCCTTTTCTTTAACAAAAATAAGAAACGCTTCCAACCACCGATTGTCATGGCCAATAGAACCGTTTCCAAAAGTCCAAAGTTTAAACCCCAGTCTGTCATTTTCAGTCTACATGAAGTTCAATATGTACATAGAAGTGTGCTGCAAAGAAGGTAGGCTCCCTTTACCTGGCTAGAAAACTTTTCACATCTGCTAGTATCCTATATTTCTATAACGCCACCATTCACTTATACATGGAATATTGTTGCCAAATTAAGGCTGGTGCATCAACCACTAGCTTGTTCTTCTTGGACAAAGTGCAAAGAAGAATTTCTAACCTAACAGGAGAGTAGAAAGTGACTAACTTGGGTTTATTTTCGGCAGCCTCGTAACTCTCGCTTTTCTTATTTTGTCCTCACATTCCATGAGCGAAGTTTCTGACAAAGGGGGAAGATTTGCTGTTTTCTGGGTCGGAATGTATCTATCTAACATTTATCGTTGCTAGTTTTATATCTTGAAGTATTTTTTTAGCTCCTTACATCAAGTGGCTTCGTGCCTTGTCTGGAGCGATTTCCATAAAGTCCCGCACTGTCTGTCAAGCTAAAACCCCTGTCGCATGGTAGCAGTTTGAGACCCTGAGCTTGTTTTACAAGTACTTCCACGGAATTTACTCCACTGAACTTACTGCACTTGTAACCCCTAAAAGTAAATTTCAACGACTAACCCAACCTAACAGCAAAATCGCACCCCTTCTTTATAGAGGTTCCTGAAGGTGTTCTACTCTGATAGCTTTTTTTCCTCGGATCGCTTGCTTTTAGAACACCCTTCTTGCATCTTTTTCCCCCGACTGTACCTAAAATGTAGAAATTTAAATGTAATATGAACAAACATCTTGATGCCCAACCCCCCACCTAGATTGTCTCCATATAAATCTGGTCATAATTACAGTAGTCTTTTTATGTTTAAGTGGAAATATGCCTTGTTTGAGGTGATGGAAACTTTTACAAAAGATTAAAAAAAAACAAGAATGAAAAGCAATATGAATTAAAATAAAATATATAAAAAAAGAAAAGCAGAAAAAAATCAAGAAAAACAATCTGAGATGACAATAAAAAGGTAAATCGACTTTTATTTGTCCGATTTAAATGATTCAACTTTCGTATTTTTTTGTTTTGTTGTGCGAAATTTAATCCAGTGTTATTTTCGAGGGATTTTCTTCTTCTTCTTCTTCTTCTTCTTCTTCTTCTTCTTCTTCTTCTTCTTCTTCTTCTTCTTCCTCTTCTTCCTCTTCTTCCTCTTCTTCCTCTTCTTCTTCTTCTTCTTCTTCTTCTTCTTCTTCTTCTGCCTAGCAGATGGTCGAATTAATTCCTCGCTACACTTCTAAACTCTGACGGCAATAAAATATATGAAAACCGCCCGCGGCCGGCACTAACCCTAACACCGCTCGCCCGTATATGGCGCGAAAGTACAACGACAAACATTTGACAATACGTAAAGTTAATGACATTCAAATCTTTCAAATAATCTGAGAGACTTAAGAAGCCACGTTGAAGAAAGTAAAAACCACGGAGAATTAAACTGGCAATAAAACACACACACACACAACCGCACACCCAAACACAGACACAGACACACACACATACATACACACATACATGTTTGTGTGGGCTTTAATTAATGTATGTACAAATAGATAGAAAAGCCACTTTAAAGAAAGCATTAACTATCTTGAAAAATTAAAAAGGTTAAAAAAAGACACATATAAATCTATATATGTATGCATATATAAATATCTGCTTTCTTTAATATCTATCTATCTATCTATCTATCTATCTATCTATATAATATGCATTAAAGAAAAAATTAAAAATCTTGTAGATTTGAATCGGCAAAAAACACGCGCACAGTAATATATATATATATACATATATATATATATATATATATATATATATATATATATATATATATATATATATATATATATATATTAAAGTCAAATAATTTGAAAATCATCAATCG
This sequence comes from Sepiola atlantica, assembly GCA_963556195.1. Taxonomy (NCBI): domain Eukaryota; kingdom Metazoa; phylum Mollusca; class Cephalopoda; order Sepiida; family Sepiolidae; genus Sepiola; species Sepiola atlantica. The sequence continues at coordinate 1,764,556 of OY744545.1, forward strand.
TGCAGTTTAGATGAGAAATTCATTTATTTAAATTTTTTGCAAGCTTTCGTTGTCAGGCGAGACAGTCTTATAGTGTTTTTCTTCTTTTCTTCCTCCTCATTTTGATTGTATTAACCCTATGAGCAGAAAGAGACGTCAAGTTCTTAAATACGTTAGGATAAGTGTAGTCCTGGCGATGTTATGCGCAGATTGGCGCTTTTTTAAGTAAGGAAATTGACAACATCTTTGAAGCACGGATTAGAATGTATTAAAATGAAATATCAATTGTGCAATTTAAATGAAAAATTCATTTATTTTTTTATTTTTGGGAAATCCTAGACTATGCAAGAATAGAAGAAATGCAAATAATATGCGGGATACCACACCAAACACTAGAGGAACAATAATCCATCAACAGAAGGGGTTAATATAAGGAAGAAAAACAGGCGCAGAAATTCAATTTGGTTCCAGCCACCTTATGGCTTAAACATTCTCACTAACATATCCAAACAGTTCTACCGAATTATCGAGAATCTTCCTAAGAATAGCAGATTAGGTAAGATTATCAATAAAAATACTGTCAAAATATAGTTCAACATCAATAAACCTAGCTTCAATAATTGTTGGTTAAAATAATGCCAAAATAAATAAAATAAATAGGAATGTAAATAGAATTGCAGTCCTCGATGTAACTGTAGAGATGGAAACGAATGTCCATTAGATGGGAAATGCTTAATCTCAGACGTCATAGAAAGGAATAGAATTAGAACATATATTGTATCGACAGAGAGTACTTTTAAGGACAGATTTATCAACTATGTACACTCATTTAAAGAACTTAGCTATAAATAAGAGAAGACACCTGCAACTTTTGTTAAATATGTCAGCGGACTACGTGGTAACAACACTCAGCCTAAAATGGTCTATATTAGGTAAAGCAGAGAAGTACAAACCTAAGAGGCAACCTCTGAAATCTTACCATATAGTTATTTCTAAGGACAACCTATTAAATAAGAGACATGAAGGCAGTTCAGAATTGTTTGCATAGAACCGTAAATATTATCTCTCTTCACAAACCTGTATAGATACCTAAAATATAAATTACACATCAACGTAAATGAGAGAGTTATTAACAGTATAAGGAATATTGAAGGTAAGGTACGACAAATAAACTTAAAAATAAAAACTATTATTGTATTAAATATTAGGCAATAATAAAAATCCAAGTCGAATGGAATACATATTTGTATTAAGTTTCGTATTCAGATGAAGTAAATAGGTACCCACAATATTAATGACGTAAATTATGTAATGAGAATTATCTTCGATGTAATTTAAGTATTTTATAGATTAACTATAATTATCACATAACTAATACGGTGGAATAAGACTAAAATAATGATTGTTGGAGAAGGTTATGCGAATTAGTGCTGACTTTGAATTAGGATGTCAAGATGGCGGACTGCAACACATGGTGGAGCAATGCCGAAGGACAAACGTGAGTTCACGATTGTTTTTTTGGATGTTTATCTTTCATGTCACACTATGGTGTATAATTTTTCAAACCGAATAATAGAAGCAATTAAAAAGAGCAACAAATAACTCCATTATTTGCTCTGGGATTCTTTTTGTACTTTCTGATGAGCTCAAGGAGAACAGATCGAATATTGACATACTAATGTTGGTTGAGCTACTTTGAGCGAAACTAATTCGTAAAATAATTGCACTAAAAAGTGTCTGTTTTGAAAAGGTTTTTATAAGATTAAATAAAAGCTTGACTTTTAGAATGTAAATGAACCTTGCTTACTTATATGCTCTGTTGTTATTAGTTGACTATTATTGAGCTTAAATTGGAAGAAGTTGGTAAACATAAACTATTGAAAGTATATGCTAAAACATATTTTTACTTTATATATATATATATATATAAATATATATATATATATATATATATATATATATATATATATATATATATATATATTATCGGCTCTATGCCAACGCTAACATTTTCAAATATCCTGGAAAAAACATAACACTTCTTTAGAAGCCACTATATGGGCATTCAAGAAGTCCAGTACCCTATAAAATTAAATGGAGGATCACCTATAAACAAAAGCCTTATTGCCTACTATGCACCACTGAAAAATTCAGAATCATACAGGTCATCAATAATTCTTCCATAATCTGTATGAATACCAAAACTGAAGTCTTCAAACAATGTTTCCACAGAAGGAAATGTCTAAAAATCTCCACACCATATGTAAAATATCAGACCAATTTCCTCCAACCCACCCCCAAAGCCATTCCAATTATTATCAAATTGATTTTTAATACAATATAACAACACCCTTTCCTGGATATATTATATAATACTTATCACATCTACATTTCCCCTGCCTGCAACTTAAACTCGAACTCCCGTACTCCCTACCTATCGCAAATAACATAAATTATTAGATACCTAATCATGTGTAAAAAATAAATATTTAAATATGTTAAATATATTAAGTTTTACTAGTTAAATACGTAAAATAAATTATACCTTTTATAAAAAATATATATGATGAGATCTAAACTTCACCGATTCACATAGACCCTCCGATAGGCTTATACACGTTATGAGATGTAAGCTAACATAGTTAATTAAACACAAGTATCTCACACTTGCTGTTATGTAAGATTCTAAAGTGAAATAAATAGCAAGTCCTTCCACTTTGATTTATTATTTTTGTTCCTTCCAGCTAACAATCTATCCGGCACTGCCTTCTTAACATATTACTACTACTCCCAGCAATGCTTCAAGCAAACTACCATTCTCTCTATCTCTATCTCTCTCTCTCTTTCTCTCTCTCTCTCTCTCTCTCTCTCTCTCTCTCTATATATATATATATATATATATATATATATATATATATATATATTATTTATTTAAAAACTACATGTTACATATTTCCGAGATGTACCATGGTTTCATTGACATGTATTGACCTTTTTCCGTCTAAAAGGCCGTTAGAGTCCATTCAAATAATCAGCGACTCATGAAATGAAAACAAATCGAAGAACAGAGTTCAAATATCACCGGTATTGTCTACCGGTGAAGTCGCTCAAGCACTTTCTCTGATAGGTACTATCAGAGAAAGTGCCGAGTTAATAGGGACAGACTGTATGTTTTATATTGGTCTTAATCGTAACTATTTATTAGTTTGACACATGTAATTGTTGATAACGGATGCTGTATGTTACCCTGCTTCAATGGTGTATTCATATTTATGATGGTGTGTGATGTGTAGTTTATTGGTCGGTGAGTGTTAGAGTTAGGGTTAGGGTTAGGCTTAGATTTTTGGTGAGGTTGTATTCCTTTTATTGAAGGTATTTAAGTTTATATTTATACTATTTTAAATTTTTTAATTTTTAATTTTTTAATTTTTAATTTCTAAATAAACTTTTTTTTTTGGGTGTGGGTGAAGGTTAAGGTTAGGGTTAGATTTTTAGTGAGGTTGTATTTATGTTATTGGAACGTTTAAGTTTATATTAATACTATTTTGAATTTTTAAATTTTGAATTTTTAAATTTAAAATTTTTAAATTAAAAAAAAATTGGGGGAAAGTTAGGGTTAGGGGTTGGGTTAGGGTTATAATTTTGGTGAGGTTGTATTCGTTTTATTGAGGGGTTTAATTTGATATTTATATTATTTTTAATTCTTCAATTTTTAATTTTTTCATTTTAAATTTTTTAATTTTCCATTTTTTTGGGGGGTTAGGGTTAAGTTTTTGGCGAGGTTGTATTCATGTTATTGGAACGTTTAAGTTTATATTTATATTATTTCTAATTTAATAATTTTTAATTTTTAAATTTTTTTTTTGGGGGGGGGGGTGCGGGGTAAGGGTTAGGGTTATGGTTATGGTTAGCTTAGAGTTAGGGTTTTGGGTTTGGGTTAGGGTTAAATTTTTTATATTATTATCATTCCAAGCTTTAAGTTTATATTTATATTATTTTTCATTTTTTAATTTTTAATTTGTTAATTTGTTAATTTTTTAATTTTTAATTTTTTAATTTTTTTTTTTGGGGGGGGGCGGGGTAAGGGTTAGGGTTATGTTATGGTTAGCTTAGAGTTAGGGTTTTGGGTTTGCATTAGGGTTAGATTTTTTATATTATTATCATTCCGAGCTTTAAGTTTATATTTATATTATTTTTAATTTTATAATTTTTAATTTTATAATTTTTAATTTGTTAATTTTTTATTATTTTTTTTTTTGGGGGGGGGCGGGGTAAGGGTTAGGGTTATGGTTGTGGTTAGCTTAGAGTTAGGGTTTTGGGTTTGGGTTAGGGTTAGATTTTTTATATTATTATCATTCCGAGCTTTAAGTTTATATTTATATTATTTTTAATTTTATAATTTTTAATTTTATAATTTTTAATTTGTTAATTTTTAATTTTTAATTTTTTTTGGGGGGGGGGGGCGGGGTAAGGGTTAGGGTTATGGTTATGGTTAGCTTAGAGTTAGGGTTTTGGGTTTGGGTTAGGGTTAGATTTTTTATATTATTATCATTCCGAGCTTTAAGTTTATATTTATATTATTTTTCATTTTTTAATCTTTAATTTTTTAATTTTTTTTTTTTAATTTTAATTTTTAAATTAATTATTTTTTTTGTTGGGGGGGGGGGTAGGAGTAGGGATATGTTTATGGTTATGGTTATGGTTAGGGTTAGGGTTAGATATTTTGTATTCCTGTTAATGGGAGGTTGAAGTTTATAATTATATCATTTATAATTTTTTAATCCTTAAATTTTTAATTTTTAATTTTATAATTTTTAATTTCTTAATTTTTAATATTTTAATTTTTAATTATTTTTTTTTGGGGGGGGGCTTATATTTGAGTTTGTAACGGTTGTTATAATTATAGTTTATTAGCTCTATGTTCACCTACCCTAAGAATGTAAAAAGTCAAAATGTATGCTGTCGGTGTTTACAGGATTAAATGTCGTGAAGCAACATTGATTTTCTAATTCAAAATTTACTTATAAACTATTTTATATTTCGGATGAGTTTGTTTTTTTTTGAGAATTTAAATAAAAATGACTTTAATACAAGTAAATTTCTACGATTGTCTGTAAAAATTAAAAAACTATTATGACTCGAAAATTTAACGCATTTCGAAATTGTTATTTTGTTATTGTCGATCGCGAGTTTGTCGAATAATGCCCTGTTACTAAGAGGAACGTAGCTTAAAGGCCGCGGGCCTCAACACTGCAGGCATTGTAAGCTAAAACATAGATTCCAGCCGTCAGGCATAACACACGTCTCGAGAGTGCGTTGTTTTATTTTATTTGATATTGTTTTTATTTTTTAAATACATCTCTATCTTTCTCTTTATAAAGTTAAGCATGTTTATATGTTTATATATTCGTAGGTACAAACTTCAGTTTTAAACTAATTTATCGATCATTGATAAATTCTCTCTCTCTCTCTCTCTCTCTCTCTCTCTCTTTAGGAATCCGAAAACAAATGCCTATATAAAGATCAAACATACATTTTCACAAGTAAAATTTAATGATATTGGAATTTATTAACGTCCCCCTCACTGACTGGCTGCAGCCTTGCCCCTTAAGGGTCTAACGGATTGGCTGTCAGGAATCCCAACCCCTACTCCCTTAGGGTTCACGTGAGTCAGCCCATAAAAACGCGTGCACGCTGTGTCCCGGCCTCTTTTCGACCCACCTTTTGTACCTGGTAGAACCGCGGCTGGATCCTTCTGAGACAAAGCCCCCGACGGCAGTCGCAGAGAGCCCCATACTCCTTCCTGTTACCAACCATCTTGGACTGAAGTGACTACATCTCGACAAGAGCCAGAATTGGAGGCGGGCGCACGTGCAACCTGTTACCAGAACTCCCACAAGATTAGTTCGCGAAGCACGTTTTCGCAAACCTAAATTAACTTCCTCCTTTTCTGAACTTTGAACTCACCATTTGTTGTATATATTTGCCCTCATGTTTTCTCACGAGTAAAACGGGGTTAAACTTATATACAATTGTTGTTGTGTTCCTTCTCACAAAAGCTGTTGCCCTATTTCTATTTTGCACTTATTTGTTGTATATATTTGCCCTCATGTTTTCTCACAAGTAAAACGGGTTTAAACTTATATACAATTGTTGTTGTGTTCCTTCTCACGAAAGCTGTTGCCCTGTTTCTATTTTGCACTTATCTACATAATTGTTATTGCATTCTCACGTGCGAGAATTGAACTTTCTTCCAGGGATATTTAATCCCAACGATGAGGAATCCAATGGAAGTATTAATTTTATATTAAGGTTTTGTACCAGAATACTTTATTATACTCGTAATGTTAAATAGTAATGGGTACGTTGCTAGTATATATCTGATGATTTGGGTTCCTTGGGCGGCGTTCATACATACTCAGAATATCGAGGTCATGGGGTCAGCGAGTATGCACTGAAAGGTCACCTCAACATGGTAGCCAGAAGCTCACGTAACTTCACATGGCTCAAAGAGAGAGTGAATGAGAGGAGTAGAGAATCGATTGGAAGTTATATCATTATGAATTTTGGAATAACGCTGCTAGGCGTGAGGAGTACAAATGTAAACTATATTTAGTTTAATTAAGTTTTATGCCAAAACTGATAAAAAGGGAGTGAAAGTCTTTCGTGAAAATTCAGATACCTACGATTATTGTGAAAGTTTTGCAATATTTATTAGACACCAATTAATAAGTACTACCCAAATTTCAATGTCTTCGGAGGGGTTTAAAGGGGTTTTAGGGAGCATAGTATGGGCACAACCTACCATTTGAAAAATCAAATGATCAGGTTTTCAATAAATTTTATCCATAGTCATTAGACAGTAATTAAGCAAGATTCCTTGAATTTCAATTTCTTCTTAAGACCCCCTTAAGCTTAAGCCTTAAATTTTAGACATTTAAAAAAATCAAAATCATGTAATGGATTATGATCCAAATTGGAATAAGGATTCCAAATGTATGGTTTAGTATCACTATGATTTTAATTTTAGTAAGGGAACACAAAAGTGCTGCAAAAGTATTATGTTCGGGGAATCAATTTTACCTGTCTAGGGACGAATATTCTTCTAATATATATATATATATATATATATATATATATATATATATATATATATATATATATATATATATATATATATGTATGGAGAGAGAGAGAGAGAGAGAGAGAGAGAGAGAGAGAGAGAGAGAGAGAGGGGTTGTGTAGCATCAGTGCAGTTTCAACGAGAGAAAAAAGTATATTTAAAGAATTGTGGTTACCAACGCTAGTAAAACACTTTTTCAATAATTATTTATTATCTTATCATTTTAACATTTTAAGTTTTAAAAAAATAAAATTTCATAACGCGTTTCGAGCATTTATCGTTTATCCATTATGCTCTCTTCAGATGTATATTCCATTTGATAAAAGTGTTTCATTTGAGAAAACATTTCATTTTTCTTTCATTTGAAAGTGTCTGTTCCATTTGACAGAAAAAACTTTTTTTTTCGTCAAATGGAACAGACATATATATATATATATATATATATATATATATATATATATATATATATATATATATATATATATGTATATTAGTGAAATTTTAGCTGAATTATTTCTACACTTGATTATTAGGGAAATGGTCGTTTGATCAGTACCATTGGAGAGCCATGAATATTATAACTGCCCTGTTTTTAAATCTCCGAAGCAGTTACATGGTAAACAGCTGATGATCCCCGTTTTAATATTTCACGCATAAGCTAAGGTCCTCTGTTTTTGTTTCACTGTTAGATGCTTGAAGCTTCTTTTTATTTTTTAATTCAAATTTTTTTTTCTTTTAAATTTTTATTCATGAATTATCCAACGACTGCTTAGTCTGCGATATCTTGGATTTAGTTAGTTTCTCTGGGAATTTAAACTGCATTTTCCTTTTTCTATACTTTTGTTTAAAATGACTCTAAGCTTCTTTAGACTCTCTCTCTCTCTCTCTCTCTCTCTCTTTCTCTCTCTCTCTCATATATATATATATATTCTCATATTTCAATAGACTTGCACGACTCTCGCGTGTTGATATATATTTAAACTAGAAAAAAATCATAAAAGATGCCATTGAGTGAACAAGATGGCGCCGGTGTCGCAATTGTCCAGACAAGCCATTCTCTCGTCGGTCAAACTAACAACATTAACTTTTACAGATTTGGCGGCCAGTTCTTACCTTAATACAATCTTCTGTTGAGACTGACCGCACGGACGATGACCAACTACCTACGGACATTGACAGGTCCAAATCGTTACTCGTGGCCGTCTTATCAGTTTAATACCAGGGGGCGTGTGTGTTGACCGCCCGAACACTGATTTCGACCGTCTTTATTTATCTGGTGTGAATTGTTAAAGAAGCAATCAGATCTGAGTTGGACTCCGGTGTCATCGATTAGCAGTGCGGAAGGGGGATGGTGTCTAGTTGGGATGGGGATAGGGAGATGAGGGAGGAATGAAAAGGGGAGAGCGTATTGCTGGCTGTTGTAGAGAGGTTGTGATATGGAGGGAAGTGAGGAATGGCGCCGGCGTAAGAGAAACGAATAGTGGAAGAAAAAGATAGGTAGGAAAGAAAGGATAATAATAAGATGATGGAGAAGATGATGATGATAAAGATGATGATGATGATGAAGAAGAAGATGATGATGATGATGATGATGATGATGATGAAGAAGATGATGAAGATGATGATGATGAAGAAGATGATGATGCAGAAGATGATGAAGAAGAAGATGATGATGATGATGATGATGATGATGAAGAAGATGATGATGATGAAGAAGAAGATGATGATGATGATGATGATGATGATGAAGAAGAAGATGATGATGAAGAAGATGATGATGATGATGAAGATGAAGAAGAAGATGATGATGATGATGAAGATGATGATGATGATGAAGAAGAAGATGATGATGATGAAGAAGATGATGATGAAGAAGATGAAGAAGAAGATGATGATGATGATGATGAAGAAGATGATGATGATGATGAAGAAGATGATGAAGAAGATGATGATGATGAAGAAGAAGATAATGAAGAAGAAGATGATGATGAAGAAGAAGATGATGATGAAGAAGATGAAGATGAATAAGAAGATGTTGATGAAGATGATGATGAAGAAGAAGAAGATGAAGAAGAAGATGAAGAAGAAGATGATGAAGAAGAAGATGAAGACGAAGATGAAGAAGAAGATGATGAAGATGATGAAGAAGATGAAGAAGAAGAAGATAAAGAAGAAGAAGATGATGATGAAGAAGATGATGAAGAAGAAGATGAAGAAGAAGTAGAAAAGGAAGAAGAAGAATTGAGAGTATGAAAAAAGAGAAGATAAGGAGGACGTAATAAACAAGAAGACAAAAAAGGAAAAAGGAGAGCAAGAAAAAAAAAGAAGAAGAAAAAGAAGAAACAGGAGAAAGAAGAAGAAAAGAATAACAAGGTAGTGAGAACGGAAAAAGAAGAGCAAGAGAGAAAATGAATGAGAGGGAGAAGAAAAGGAAGAAGAATTGGGAGTGAGGAAAGAAGAAGATGACGATGAAGGAAAAGATGAAATAGAAGAAGAGGAAAATGAAGAGGAAGAAGAAAGAGAAATAGAGAAAAACGAGGTAGTAAGAAAGGAAGAAGAAGATGATGAAGAAGAAGAAGAAGAGGAGGAGGAGGAGGACGAATAATAATTGACTGTGAGAAAAGAAGAAGAAGAAAAAGTAGAAGAAGAAAAAGAAAGGAAAAGAAATAAAACGATTGCAATAAAAAAGCAACTTGAGTATAATTATTGCCATCCAAATTCCCCCCAAAATATATATTTATGCCCATCAAGCTACACTAAAGCTCCCGCGTTTCATCTCCGGGGGAATCTTCAGGCTAAAATTCATGGAGTTATTTTTGCTGGGTGTTTTTATATACACGGCTAGCTAGTTAACCAATCAGATTCTTTGTTGTTTTCTCGGGAGCCTCTGTGTAGCTTAATTGACATAGATATATTTTCAAAGATTACTACCTAGCTCTACTTACATATCGAGCACTGTTGAAGTAAATACTGAAAATTGATACATAAAAAAAATATCTTCTTATAAAATTTTATGTGGATACATGAAATACTAATCTATCTATCTATCTATCTATCTATCTATCTATCTATCTATCTCTCTCTATATATATATATAAAGAGACAGAGAGAGATTATATATATATGTATATATAAAGAGATTCTCTATATATATACATATATATATACATATATATGTATATATACATATACATAAAGAGACAGAGATATATTATATATACAATTTCGAATCTAATACATGAAAAAGGATTTTGTCAATGAAATGAAATTGCGAAAGACGGATATATTAGGGCCACCAGCCAGCGAGTTCTAACTCAATATCAATGGAGTTTTGTGAATGAAAAATCAAATAAAACATAATTAATCAATAAATATTTATGAAACCACGATTTAACATGAATTTAAAAGTTAGTTTTAGTGAAGAAATGTTCATTGGTAAAGTTTATACAACTTGTGTTCTTAGATAAGAAAATGTCAGCAAATAAGAGATAAAGACGTCCATGTCTATATTTGTTACTGTGTGTAAGTGGTAATGTATGTGTGGGTAGGTTTATGTTGTTCTGTTACTGTGTGTGTGTGAGTCATAGCGGTTTGCTTCTGTTCGTCTGTCAGTGTGTGAGTAGGTGCGCGCGAGGCAAGGAAAGCCTGTACGTACGTTTTGAAACGTTCTTTTCATCTTGCCTCGCCTCGGTCAAAGGAACGGGTTCGAGTAGACGTTTATGGATTTTTCGAAGCGCGCCGATTGAATCTGTTGAGAACTCTGCAAACTCTTTTTATTTCTTGTCTCTTATTGTTTTCATCAGTTTATTACTTGTTAGTTTTTGACTTTGAACCGTTTTTTGATTGGTTGGAAATCCCCAGTTAACACGTCCCTGTTAAGAACCAACTTGTTTTTGGTGAGTGAACAGGAAAGCATATCCCAACAAACTAAAGAAAGAGGGTAGCAATTCAAGTCATTTGCTTTTTGTGTTCGTTCGAATAGTGTCTCCGTTCACCACAACGTTGACGGGCTAGTTATTTATCTACCTCCCACAAGGTAAGATGTGACCCAAGGTCGGGAAAGTGGGATTAGATAAGCCAGCGCTCGAGAGGTGAGCACTCTGGCCATTTAAAAATTGCCTGGGCAGCCCCGTCGGCATTCTCCGGTAGGGGCGCCTCAGACAGTAAGCAATAAACTTACTCTCCCGAAAGAGGGGAGGCAAAGCCTGGGAGGGTGCACCTCTTAGAACTGCACAGGACTAGACAACCCCCAATAGACGGGCGTAAATCCAGACCCAAAGGCCCGGACAATACCGGTTTTATTAGGCGGAGTAAAAACCCCTGACGGGCTAGTCCACTCAAACATAACTGCTGACGACGGGATGTTTTTAGTCACGTTTTTTTTCTCTTTCTTATAATCTAACACAGATTGTTGACAGACCTACCCGGGTACCCGGGTACCCGATGCTGACGGTCATTTTTCAAGTATTCTTAATCTTTTTCTACCACTTGTCCTGAACCTAGATACCAGCAAGACTACTGGCTCTGACAACATTCTAATAATAGTGCTGCCACCAGCACGAGATCCTATTTGTACAAAGCTGTTCAATCGTTGCTTAAATGAGAAATTATTCTCATCACCTTTGAAAACTTCGTCAGTCTTTGCGTCTAAGTACAGTCTCCTGTGCGTCATGAGTAATTAATTTTAATCTGTGATAAATCAAGAAGTTGTAAACCACTACAGCAAAAAACAAACTACTCGTTCTGCAATATCAGCTGCTGATGTGCTGACTGTAAAACACACACAAGATCAGTGAATATATAGACAGAGGCTTCGTCTAGAACAATAGCTCCTGATATATCAAAGGCCTTTGATAAGGTTTTGCTCACAGCTTGGCTTTACAAGATATATCTATCCATGGAATATCTGGAACTGTATTTTTAACCATAAGTTTTTTTCTTTTTGACAGGTTAATAAAGTCGTTGATGAGCAGATGTCTGAAGCACATCCTATCAATGTCGGCGTGCCTCGGGTATTTATTCTGGGCCCAACTCTATTTCATTATATTTATCAATGATCTCCCAAATCACATTCTAAGTTCATTCGTTAACATTTATGCAGGTAATACTACCATCTATGGTAACATAAAGTGTAGTAACTGTTCCGATGGATAAGATCAAAGTGTAGTATCTGTTCCGATGGATACTGCACCCCATAGACTGGTATTGTCTTGGCCCCCGGGGCTTGATTTACGCCGGTCTATGGGTCTGTCCTGTGCAGTTCTAGGAGGTCCACCCTTCCAGGTTTCGCCTCCCCTCTTTGGGGAGGAGTAAGTTTATTTCTTACTGCCTGAGGCGCCCCTACCGGGGAATGCTGACGGGGCTGCCCAGGCAATTTTTAATAGCCAGAGTGCTAACTTCTCGGGCGCTGGCTTTTCAAACCCCACTTTCCCGACCCGACCTTGGGTCACATCTTACCTTGTGGGAGTAAGATAAAAAAAAAAACTGGCCTTGTGCCTAACCTCCTGGAGAGGAGGTAAATAATATCTATGGTAACATTTCGAAGAGCATTAATGATCAGGATATTTCTGGTTCTCTCTCTCTCTCTTTCTCTCTCTCTCTTTCTCTCTCTCTCTCTCTTTCTCTCTCTCTCTCTCTCTTTCTCTCTCTTCTAACCTTGAGCATGTAGTGCAATGGGGAAAAAGTGGCTTGTTACGTACAACCATTCATGAATGTACAACAACGTTCAATGATAAAAACTACAGTCTATCTCTGACTTGTCCACCAAGTTTCAGTCATGAATGCACAACAACGTTCAATGATAAAAACTACAGTCTATCTCTGACTTGTCCACCAAGTTTCAGTCATGAATGTACAACAACGTTCAATGATAAAAACTACAGTCTATCTCTGACTTGTCCACCAAGTTTCAGTCATGAATGTACAACAACGTTCAATGATAAAAACTACAGTCTATCTCTGACTTGTCCACCAAGTTTCAGTCATGAATGTACAACAACGTTCAATGATAAAACTATAGTCTATCTCTGACTTGTCCACCAAGTTTTAGTCATGAATGTACAACAACGTTCAATGATAAAAACTACAGTCTATCTCTGACTTGTCCACCAAGTTTCAGTCATGAATGTACAACAACGTTCAATGATAAAAACTACAGTCTATCTCTGACTTGTCCACCAAGTTTCAGTCATGAATGTACAACAACGTTCAATGATAAAAATACCATAACACGACATGGAAAATTGTCAACAACTTTGACACACTTCTCTCTTGGTTCTGCCATGACTTTGGCTGCAATGCTTCATTCCGTTCAAGAATGGTCTGTGGGTTGTTTATAATAGACGATATGTTTGAGATAAAAATCTGTGGTTGTGTGTGTTAAGGTCTGATGAGTGTCAAGACCGTTCAGAAGCACACCATAGTCAGCCCTTCGATGTTGAGCTGCAGGATTGCTAGATGTGGACCAAGAACCGTTGGAGGGAAGAATGGCAGCAGCCTGACCAACACCGACTGCATAGGTTCATCACCGACCCAGACGACATACCAGGGGCTGAGCTGCCAAGAAGGCAATGGACCAATCTGAACCGCCTGAGAACTGGTGTGGGCCGTTTTTCTGCCACAATGAGAGACTGGGGCCTGAGAGAGGGTGCTGCCTGTGAATGTGGCCACCCAGAACAGACATTTACGCACGTCATAGAGGAATGCCCGCTGTTTAAACCACCCAATGGCGAGCAGAGCATAGCGGACCTTGATGACGAGACGAGAACCTGGCTTGCCAGGACCGAGCTGCAGCTTTGAAGGAGCTGGCACAAGAAAGAAGAAGAACCACACCATGAAAGGACGCCCTCATTTAAAATATTATTCAAGTAAACCCACTAGTATATAAATTGGTTAGTTGAACATAACAGGAAATGAATGTTCAGTCAGGTCAACTTTCTAGACACAAGGTTAGAATTACTAGACTGTGGGAATTGATAGAAACGGATATGACGTCACATGGCTCAAAGAGAGAGAAGCATTACACATGTGAACATGTTAATTTAAAATGCACTCGTAAGATATGATTAGACAGTGCTTATCGATTTCTCTCTGTCTCTCCCGACTGATCGGTGATTTTGAACGAACATCAAGTCGAATAAATCTTCTCTGTATTTCAACATTTTTGTCTTGACTTATGCTAGATAGTGGGAGGTTTAGAGAGTTGGAGGACACCCTTAAAGCGGGGTAGGAGTAGCAGCGAAAATCGAAAGTGACGTCACGTCCGTCAAAGGTTGTTTACGTCTCTTTTGTTCCTGGCCACCAAAAAAGAAGGACGTGCGAAGCGGGGGTTCTTGAGAGCAGCAGGGGTCGACGCGGTGGCCCAAAATGGCCTGACAAAAGCTCTTTCTGAGTCCGTGATTCTGTCTCTCCCTCGTACATACGCAGTAGTTTCCGTTTCTTTGTTTTACTCCGTAACACTTTAAGAAACGAAACCCAAGTCCATGTGTTGTCGGGACACATCGGACAAAAAGACGAAACCCGGGTACCCACGGCAACGTTTTAGGTTAGACTATTTCAAGCAGTACCGGTGCGGTTACGAAACCGAAAAGCTGGGTTCGAATCGAGTCAGACGTTCAGTATTATATCCAGTATGAACCCTAACCCCAAACTCAAGACTAGAAATACGAATACAAGAAAATGTGTATCATTTGAACTACTATTCTCACAACGTTTCGGCCGATATAAACTCAGACCTTCTTCAGGTGCATCTTTTCGAACTCGGGAATCTTTATGTCGAACTCGGGAATCTATACGGAATTTCGAACTGAACCCTTTATTTCACTCATGGGGTAGATTGTTCTTGTTCCATCAACCATGACCGAAATTCTTAATTGTATTCTTAGTATCGCCACGCGACACCGATAAGTGTATATTGAAGCGGTTAGCTCCCACAATAGCTGCCCAAATGTTACTGACTAGTTTTGTATGACTTGCCAAGCGGTGAAAAGGCAAATTAATTTTTGTTTTCCATATATACGGAATTTCGAACTGAACCCGTCATCAAATTCACCGGATAGATGTTCTCATTTTGTTTAGTGAAGATTAAACTTTCAACCTTCATTTATGCATGGGGGTTGATTGTTCTCGTTCTGTCAGCCTTATAAAAGTGTTAACTAAGTAAATATTATTTTATTTTTAGTTAGTGTTAACTAATTAAATATTATTTTATTTTTAGTTAGTGTTAACTAATTAAATATTATTTTATTTTTAGTTAGTGTTAACTAATTAAATATTATTTTATTTTTAGTTAGTGTTAACTAAGTAAATATTATTTTATTTTTAGTCAGTGTTAACTAATTAAATATTATTTTATTTTTAGTTAGTGTTAACTAAGTAAATATTATTTTATTTTTAGTTAGTGTTAACTAAGTAAATATTATTTTATTTTTAGTTAGTGTTAACTAATTAAATATTATTTTATTTTTAGTTAGTGTTAACTAATTAAATATTATTTTATTTTTAGTTAGTGTTAACTAAGTAAATATTATTTTATTTTTAGTTAGTGTTAACTAAGTGAATATTATTTTATTTTTAGTTAGTGTTAACTAAGTAAATATTATTTTATTTTTAGTTAGTGTTTACTAATTAAATATTATTTTATTTTTAGTTAGTGTTAACTAATTAAATATTATTTTATTTTTAGTTAGTGTTAACTAAGTAAATATTATTTTATTTTTAGTTAGTGTTTACTAATTAAGTATTATTTTATTTTTAGTTAGTGTTAACTAAGTAAATATTATTTTATTTTTAGTTAGTGTTAACTAAGTAAATATTATTTTATTTTTAGTTAGTGTTAACTAAGTAAATATTATTTTATTTTTAGTTAGTGTTTACTAAGTAAATATTATTTTATTTTTAGTTAGTGTTAACTAAGTAAATATTATTTTATTTTTAGTTAGTGTTAACTAATTAAATATTATTTTATTTTTAGTTAGTGTTAACTAAGTAAATATTATTTTATTTTTAGTTAGTGTTAACTAATTAAATATTATTTTATTTTTAGTTAGTGTTTACTAAGTTAATATTATTTTATTTTTAGTTAGTGTTAACTAATTAAATATTATTTTATTTTTAGTTAGTGTTAACTAATTAAATATTATTTTATTTTTAGTTAGTGTTAACTAAGTAAATATTATTTTATTTTTAGTTAGCATCGCCTGTAGTTAAGCTTAAACTTTCAACCCCATTTATTTAATCAACGGGGTAGATTATTCTCGTCCCATCAGCCATATAGAAATGTTAACTAAGTAAATGTTATTGTTTTTTAAATTAAATTTAACGTTCACCCTCCATTTATTTAATGGATGGGTGACGATTGTTCTCGTTCCCTCAGCCTTGACTTGGTAGAAGTTTTAAATGAGTAATATTTATATTATTCTCAGTTAGAATAGCTTATAGTGAGGATTGAATCTTCAACCCATAGAGGACTGTCACAAGATGCACTTTAAGAAAGTCTGAGATACATCGGCCGAAACGTTGTAAGAATAACATCAAAGATGAGAATAGTAGTCCGAATAATCCAAATAATACAAATCATCAATACTCATGTAAAAATTCCGAAACATAATATCTAGTATTACTGTTTATTTGTGCTTCTAAAAACGCAAAGAAAAAATTAATTTTTTTATTTTATTCTCAGTTAGTAGCTCTTATAGTGAGGATTAAACGTTCAGCCTTTAGAGGACTGTCACAAGATGAGCTTTAAGAAGGTCGGAGGTGCATCGGCTGAAACGTTAAGAATATAATATCCAAGATGAGAATAGTAGTCCGAATAATATAAATTATTAATGATCATCTAAAAAAAATCCGAAACATAATTTCAGATTCGTTGTTTTATTTTTTTTTTTTCTAGCTTTCCTTACTTGTCTGTTTCCCTATTTTCCCGCCCGACCGTTCGCAGACTTTTTATTGACCGCAGCATTTTGTTCAGTATTTCCTGCTGACTAAGCCTCGTCTTTATTTTATCAGACATTTCCAGCTAACAAGTTGACGCGCATGCGTGCAACTGACCGGATACATCCGCCATTTCGTATAGACCGTCATCAATAAACCCCGGTTTGTTAAAATGCAGTCTAGCCAAGGCCATCCCTATAACAGACCGAGAGATCTAACATTTGGGGCTTGTTACTGGAGGCAGGATTTCCAGCCAGTCAGCTTAGCTGCTAATAGTTCACACTCCGAGATGGTTTCATTTTGAAAAGGGGCTCCGAACCTATTAAATTTATTTCAGCTGAGATTTTGTATTATATCAAAATTTAAATTATGTGTTTGTTAGAAAACCGGAACAGTTAAAATAATCTTTTTTCCCTTTTTAGATGAATAAAAACAAACAAAAAAAACGTGTTACTGAAAATTCATTTTGCTGAAGAAAAATTGGGAACTTCTTCAAATGAAGCCCTTAGCTAAGTTTGGTCCCAACCCTGATCTTAACCCAAACCCTAACGCGAACGCTGACCCTTACCCTAACCCTAACTTTGGGCCCAACCCTAACCTTATTACTAACCCTCACCCTAACCCTAACGCTGACTCTAACCCTAATCCTAACCATAACTTTGCCCCAACCCTGATCTTAACCCTAACCCTAACCCTAACCCTAACGCTGACCCTAACCCTAACCTAAACCGTAACCCTAACTTTGGCCCCAACCCTGATCTTAACCCTAACCCTAACTTTAGCCCTAACCTAACTTTGACTCTAACCTTAACCCTAACCCTAACTTTGGCCCAAACCCTGTTCTTAACTCTAACCCTAACCCTAACCCTAACTCTGACCCTAACCGTAACCCAAACTTTGGCCTCCAACCCTGATCTTAACCCTAACCCAAACCCTAACTTTGACCCCAACCCTTAACCCTAACTTTGATCTTAACTGTAACCCTAACTCAAACTTTGACCCTAACCTCAATCCCAACTTTGACTCTAACTATAACCCTTACCCTAACTTTGGCCCCAATCCTGATCTTAACCCTAACCCTAACCCTAACTTTGACCCTAACCCTAACCCTAACTTTGCCCCCAACCCTGATCTTAACCCTAACCCTAACTTTGACCCCAACCCTGATCTTAACCCTAACCCTAACCCTAACTTTGGCCTCAACCCTGATCTTAACCCTAACCCTAACTGCAACTCAACCATGATCTTAACCGTAACCCTAACTTTGGCCCCATCCTTATCTTAACCCTAACCCTAACTGTAACTCTAACTTTGAGTCCAACCCTGATCTTAACCCTAACCCTAACGCTGACCCTGACCCTAACTCTAACCCTAACGACGGTGTAAAATTAAGCTCAGGAAGCACCACAATTGTTTAAAATCTCAATTTAATTTCTGCTTTATATATTCTCATAAAGTGTTTTATTTTACTTTTGTGTCACTACATAATAAGGCTAAGAGCCACTCGAGGATGAGGAGCAATGCGACAGAATGGTTATCAAACAAAGATGAGGAACATTATTATAGAACTAACAATGATCAATGATATAAACTGCCTTTGATTAATTATAACGCGGTCTATGAGAAACATTTGTTGACCTTAGATTTGAAGACAAGCAAGGTTGAAGCAGTGCACCACGCAGTAGCCCCTTTCTCTTGGACAGAGTGCAAAAAAGAGTCTTTAACCTAATAGGTCCCGCACTGTCTACAAAGCCCCACCCCTGCCCAATCGCCACAATGTTGCACCCCTATATTTTTACTGCACGTTTACCCCCTCAACATAAATACCATCGGCAAACTCGACTAGCAGTGAAATCCCCCCCCCCATTCACTGAAGAGGTTCCCATTTACCGGAAAATTTCTACCCTAATAACCCCTTTCTTCGTACCGCTTGCCTTTGGAATCCCCTCTATGCACCACGCAGTAGCCCCTTTCTCTTGGACAGAGTGCAAAAATAGAGTCTTTAACCTAATAGGTCCCGCACTGCCTACAAAGCCCCATCCCCTGCCCAATCACCACAATGTTGCACCCCTATATTTTTACTGTACGTTTACCCCCTCAACATAAATACCCTCGACAAACTCGACTAGCAATGAAATCCCACCCATTCACTGAAGAGGTTCCCATTTACCGGAAAATTTCTACCCTAATAACCCCTTTCTTCGTACCGCTTGCCTTTGGAATCCCCTCTATGCTCCCTGTTTCCTCGACTGTACTTACACGCAGAAATCTTAATGCAGTGTAGACAAACATCTTTCTGCACAACTCCACACTCAGGATACCCCCTATAAATCTGACCCCTAATCACAGTAGCACCTTATGTCTATGGAGGACCCTTTTTAGGGGAAGATTTCTGAGTGAGCCGAGTCTTAGAAAGAAATTAAAAAACAACGTTTTAAGTGATATTTAAGTATGAGGGATCGATGTCTTTTAAAGTTCTGTTTTGTGGGTGTCCGATGCACAGTCTTTTACCAATCCACTTCCT
>OY744545.1:1789114-1791614 GCA_963556195.1 Sepiola atlantica
AAGACCTATATAAAATTGACTGCGGTAGTTGGAGTGATGCGAAGAAGCTACGCCTCCTTCTTAGAAAACTAAATACCACAGAACATACGAAATTCGTGGATTTCATTTTGCCTCGGAAAACTAGCGAGCTAACTTTCATAGAAGCGGTTGGTTTATTGACAGAACTGTTTAGTCCAAGAACTACACTATTCCACAAACGATGGAAGTGCATGAACCTGGTAAAAAAGACAAGGAAGACTACGCTACTTTTGCATCGATAGTGAACAAGCATTGTGACGATTTTAAACTAGCTGAATAAAGTGCAGATAATTTCAAGTGTCTAATTTTTGTACAAGGTTTAATCTCAGGAAATGACACGGAGATAAGGCGTAGAGTTCTAAATAAATTAGAGAATGAATCAAGCCTTACGCTGCAAAAGTTGGCTGAGGACTGTCAAAGATTTGTAAATGTAAAACAGGACTCAAAAGACATTGAATTGTTCGGCATTGCGCATATAAAAAAGATACATCAAAAAACAAAAGCTCAACCTTATAGAAAAATAAGAAATAATAATTTTGATGTAACAAAGACAAACCAAACCAGTAAAAAAATAAATAAATTGCCACCAAGCCCTTGTTCACGCTGTGGTAATCCACATTGGTACAATGATTGCCCATTCCGTTTTAAAACCTGTATGAAATGCAAAAAAGTTGGACATAAAAGTTCGCACTGCAGAACGGGCAGAGGAAATAAAATGCGGATTCAAGCCACTAGGACAAAGAAGGAAAAATGCAGGAACATAAGAAAATATCTACAGGTGAAAATCCTGGATAAAAAATATAAAATTGCAATTGGATTCTGGTTCAGACGTTTCCATTATAAATTTACATACATGGAGGAGATTAAATAAACCTACTCTATCAAGAACAAACAGGCTGGCAAGCACAGTTACTGGTGAAAGAATTACATTTGAAGGAGAATTAATCACAAATGTGTCCCTAATGGGAAATACTAAAAAACTCAAACTACTGGTACTGAAGGATTCGAATAATCGTTTTGGTTCAGATTTTATGCAGGCATTTGATTTATGGAAGTTGCCGATAAATACATTTTGTAAAAAAATAAATAGTCGCGCAACAGAATCGGAAAAACTACAACGACAATTAAAAAAATCGTTTCCAGAGGTTTTTTCTGGCGGTCTTGGATGCTGCACTAAAATGACTGCAAAATTCTGTCTAAAAGAAAATGTACTGCCGGTATTTAGAAAAGAAAGGAAAGTACCATTCGCCTCGATTGAAAAAAATAAACGCTGAATTAGACCGACTGGTAAAGATGGGTATTTTATCAAAAGTACAACACAGCCAGTGGGCAGCACCCACGGTTTATGTAAAGAAAAAATCTAATGAGATTCGTGTATGTGCAGATTTTTCAACAGGACTGAATACTGCCCTCGCGGACTATCACTACCCACTCCATACCCCGGAAGAAGTGTTTGCAAGCTTAAATGGAGGAAGATTTTTTTCAAAAATAGACCTAAGTGAGGCATACCTACAAATACCGGTGGATAAAGATTGTTCTAAGCTGTTATGTATAAACACACATCGTGGTTTATATAAATTCGAAAGATTAGCGTTCGGAGTTAAGGTCGCGCCAGCCATTTTCCAACAAGTAATGGACACAATTCTGGGCGGACTGGATTTCGCAATAGCGTATCTTGATGACATCTTGATTAACAGCAAAGATATCGAACAACCCCCAAAACATGTAAATCAAGTGTTTGCGAGAATCCAAGATTATGGGTTCAAAGTAAAAGAAGAAAAATGTGATTTTTTCCTGGAGGAAATAAAATATCTGGGTCATGTGATCGACAAGGACGACAGAAGACCAGACCCAGAAAGGGCTACCGCAATAAAAAACATGCCGGCGCCAGAAAACGTCATGACATTACAGAGTTTTCTGAGCCTAGCAAATTACTACCAGGCTTTTATCCCAGAAATGCATAATTTGCGTGCTCCATTAAATGAGCTATTAAAAAAAGGTAAAGCCTGGGTATGGACACCTGGATGTCAGGATGCATTTAATAAAACATAGAAAGACTTACGTCAGAGTTATTTATAACACATTACAACCCAGAATTGGACATACTCGTAGCTAGCGACGCTAGTTCATATGGTTTAGGAGCATGTATCCTACACAAAATGCCTGATGGAACCCATAAACCCATTGCACATGCATCAAGGACCTTGCTCCCAGCGGAAAAAACAGTATTCTCAAATCGAGAAAGAAGCCCTAGCAATAATATTTGCAGTAACAAAGTTTCACCGATACATACATGGTAGACAATTTACCTTACAGACAGACCATAAGCCGCTAATTACAATTTATGGATCTAAAAAAGGCCTACCTGTATATACAGCTAATAGACTACAAAGACGGGGAACTATCTTATTAAACTACAACTTTAAAATGCAACATTTGCATTCAAATAAAATCTATCATGCAGATGGATTGTCGAGATTAG
>OY744545.1:1799114-1801614 GCA_963556195.1 Sepiola atlantica
ACAGACAGATAGTAAGACATACATACATACATACATACATACATACATACATACATACATACATACAGACAGACAGACAGGCATACAGACAGGCATACAGACATACAGGCAAGCAGACAGGCAAACAGACATACATACATACATACATACAGACAGACAGACAAATATACAGACAGGCAGACAGACAGACAGGCAGACAGACAGACATACAGACAGACAGACATGCAGACAGACAGTCAGACAGGCAGACAGGCAGATAGGCAGGCAGGCAGGCAGGCAGGCAGGCAGGCAGACAGGCAGTAAGACAGATAGGCAGACATACAGACAGACAGTCAGACAGGCAGACAGGCAGACAGGCAGGCAGGCAGGCAGGCACCCAGGCAGGCACCCAGGCAGGCAGTCAGACAGACAGACAGACAGACAGACAGGCAGACAGACATACAGACATACAGACATACAGGCAGACAGACAGTCAGACAGACAGTCAGACAGACAGGCAGGCAGGCAGGAAGGCAGGCAGGCTGGCAGTCAGACAGATAGGCAGACAGACAGACAGACAGGCAAACAGACAGATAGTAAGACATACATACATACATACATACATACATACATACATACAGACAGACAGACAGACAGACAGGCATACAGACATACAGGCAAGCAGACAGGCAAACAGACATACATAGATACAGACAGACAGACAAATATACAGACAGACAGACAGACAGACAGACAGACAGACAGACAGACAGACAGACAGACAGGCAGACAGACAGACAGACAGACAGACAGACAGACATGCAGACAGACATGCAAATAGACAGACATACAGACAGGTAAATAGACAAACAGACATACATACAGACAGACAGACAGACAGGCAAACAGACAGACATACAGACAACGTATTTGTGACGGCATTGGTCATGGGAAGAGAGCAGCAAATTGAAGACACCCGCACACAGTTCGAAACTCTCTGTTTAAGTATAGTTTTAAATCAATTAAATCTTCAGAATGAAATTCCTCGATTAATACAAAATATTAATAAAGTCAATGATTTTCAATCAAACGTGTTCCAATCTATTAATGATGGAGATTATGTATCTGTCTGTCTGTCTGTCTGAAACCAACAACTATTCGAAACTACTGTACAATGTACTTAGTATATATTTTTGTAAAACGCAGGGGTAGTATAGTATCTGTTCTTTGCTCGTGATAGCGCCATCCCAGGCATTACCTCATCTTTTTGTTGAATGTGAGGTAATTTAGCAAAAGTGTAAAAAGTTGGGAATTTCCTTGCTTTTGTACATTTAGTGTATATGAATTTTCATCTTAACGCTATTAAGGGCATATGATTTCAGTATACTGGCATTTATCAAAGAAATATCACTACTTTTGTGAAGGCTATGCCTCAATACAATGGTAATTTTTAAGGTTTTTTAGAATTTTCTCGAAAACTAAGATATATTGTAAACTGAAATTAACATGCCATCAACTAGACCCTAGAACCTCTATCTCTGCCAAAAATCAGCTGAATCCATCAAATAGTTGATGAGATACAGGGTGGCACATACGTACGTACGTACGTACGTACGTACGTACACACGGATAACATGATTTCATGATTGAACTTTCTGAATCTCTTGGGTTGCCTTGACTAATAATGCTGAAATTCTACACACTTATAGAACCTATCAAATGAAAATTTTGTGCAAAGTTTTAACTAATTTGGTTTATTGGTTTTTGAGTTATGATTGATCAAAGAAATGATATTTCCAGCATAGGCCGTTTTTGAAGTCTATTAAGGGATAGAGCGCTCTCGCGCCTCCCTTGATTTTGTTTCTCTACCGAACGACAGTTACTTCTCCCTAAACAACAAGCCTGCAAATCAAGACAAACATATCTTCCAACCAAACACAAACAGTCTATTAGCTTAAGGTCCAAAGGCCCATCTGTCTCCGAGACACACATAAACCGAACTACCCCCCTTTGCTTATCCTGCTGGAATATATATCGGCATTGGTGTCATTTGTGGTAAACCATCCAGCCACCGACTGGAAAATCATGGACCAGTTTATCTATAAGCATAAAAAATACTGCCCAAGGCGTTTCATATTTGAAAGAGGGGTTTATTTTTCCAAGACTAAAGTGGGTACTAATCACATCATGGTATCGAAGAGGATTTTACTATTTAAAAAGTCAGACACTTTTTTGGTTGTCTCTCTTTGCTTAGCTAAATATTTCTCCTATTGCAGGCCTGCCGTCCGCAGGCATTACAGTTATGCATCCCACTAAACATGCAACATTGCACATGTCTATACTGAGAAGTACTAACTGGACTGAATAGTTCTGAAACAGGTGACAGCGTTAATATACGTGTTAACGCAAGAGTTACAGACGTAATGAAAACACACAGTCAATATTACTTTTTTTTGAATAGTAAACGAGTATAAACATGAATCTATGTGTGTTTACTGCACAGACCGTGGTCGTCCAATCA
>OY744545.1:1806614-1824114 GCA_963556195.1 Sepiola atlantica
CTGGTCTAGCCGCACTGAAGAGCTGTGATATAGCGGAACAGTCTGTATGTAGATGACTATATATATATATATATATATATATATATATATATATATATATATATATATATATATATATATATATATATATATAACTTTTTTTTTTGTAATGTAGCAGGAAAAATCCCAGCAGAGTGCTCGATTAATTGAGAATTAAAATTAAAAATTAAAAATTAAGAGCGCAATATTTATTTATTTTGGTACAGAAAGATTAGTACAACATTCGTACCGTCGGTTTCAAGCACAGACAGACTTAGCCATTTGGCTCTCTTCAGCTTCTGTTGGCATCTGGTTCGGCTTTTCACAAGTATAATCCTAAAACCCATTTTCTCTCCCTATTTTTCTTTAGAATATACATTATCAAACTCCAAAACAGTAACGGCCAAATATAGGCTACTTATAAACATTGGCTCACGGGATTTATATAGAAATATTTTGAATTTTTATTTTTTGTATCTCTTTAAATCTTCTCCATTTTAAAATCTCAACTGTTACTTTTCACCCTTCCATTTTTTTAACCTTCCTTACACTAAATTTAAACAAACATGCATAACCCTCTAAGCAAATAATGCGTCCAAACGAGAGTGACACGTGACTTCACATTTCCGAAACAGATGACAACAGAAGCTGAAGAGAGCCGGATGGCTAAGTCTTTCTGTGCTTGAAACCGACGGTACGAATGTTTTACTAATTTTTCTCAACCAATATATATATATAGGCAGCATTCTTCTTATTTAAGCAAAGCTTGGTAAACATAAGAAATTATTCAGCTTGGTTATACCTTGTTTAGGGTTAGGGTTAGGGTTAGGGTTAGGGTTAGGGTTAGGGTTAGACTTAGGGTTAGGGTTAGGGTTAGGGTTAGTGTTAGGGTTTTAGTTAGGGTTAGGTTTAGGGTTAGGCTGTATACTTCTCTCTAGGTCAGCAGTTAAGCTTCACACACGTAGAGAAATATGGCTATTATCATGGAACGCATCAATCTGCTTTTTATTTAAGCTGAATGTGTTGTTTCTGTCATTCCGTATGGACTTTTGTTTGGCGAGTGCTTCTGTTGTTTGCAAAATCCTTGCAAAGACTTCGGCATTGCATCCGTCATAAATGACCCAAGGTACTTGAAGCTGTTGACGACTTCCAGCTTCTGACCGTAATGTTTTTTCCTGATGCCAGTCGTTTCATTTGACCATTACTTTGGTCTTTTCTAGGCTGATCTCCATGCTGTCGAGGTCTTGTCTTTGCGTTCTGCTAGGTTGAGCCATTCTTGTTCAGTCCCTGCAACTCCATCTATGTCGTCGTCAAAACGTAAGTTCGCAATTATCTTGCATCCGATGCTGACTGTTCTTTTATGCTATTTTTTTACGTGTGTTATCCATGATTCTTTCTGAAAAAGATGTTGAAGAGTATAGGAGAGATCAGACAGCCGTGTCTCGCTCCGACTGTCGTTCTGAACCACACTTCGTGTTCCCAATTTTATGACTGAGTGATGCTATCATCTCCCTTCAATCGGGTTTTATTTATTTATTTTGCTTTGACTTGTTGTTAAAATGAATGGTTTTTGAGTGCGTCGAGTTAACATCAAAAGATAATTCTGTTGGAACAGGAAATGGGCCAGGTAATGACTTTAAGCGGCCCCTTTGATTTCAACCCGGAATTGGAACTCTTCCACATCTGAAGGGGGGATTGGTAGTCTGTTGCAGTCACAGTTGGATTCGTCTGATAATTGACACATAATAACAAATATGGCGGTGTACGAAGTTGAAGGTAAAGTATGTCAGGAAATAGAAATGTCCATAAATAAGATTATCCTCATTCAACAACAATACAAACTGACTCATCTATCTATATATAAAGCAACAATGGATGTATTTGTCTGTCAGTCAATTATTGGCAAAAAAATCAATGTTATATTTGGAATCAGCAGATTCTTGCGGATGTTTTCGACTGTTTTTAAATAGTTAAAACCTTTCCTATTATAATTTGAGTAAAACATGTTATTTGTTAGTGTGGCAAAGTTAATGGCGACTGCGTAAAAATAAACAGAAAATTCAATGAAGATAGGTTAAGCAAAAAATTGGAAATTTCCACATTAAATTAGGTTAAGCATGAAATATGGAAATTTCCATTAGAAGTTAGAAGTTTAGAATTACGTGTCAGAATATTGCGTAATAGACATGCAAATAATAACAAATCAATCAATCAATTTTGTTGGCAAAAAATAGAAAAGTGAAAAAAGCATTGTAAAATACATTTAAAAGATATTGCATCTATATACCGTCTGGATGTTTGTCCAAGGCGACTTTAAACCTGGATATGGTAGGCATAATCACAACCTCCTCTGGAAGGCGATTTTAGGAGGCAGAAACACAAACAGCAAATGCTGCCTTTCTTCTGTTGCGACAAAAGAGACGATGATATATCTGCGGATAATGACAGAGACCCAGATAGGTGATGGAGTGAGAAATTCCTCTAAAAATTGATTTACATTTCCGTTACTGATGCTGTATGTAAAAACTCTAACCTTAACCGTAACCCTAACCTAACCCTAACCCAAAACTTAACCCTAACCTTAACCCCAAACCCTAACCCAAACCTTAACCCTAACCCTAATCCTAACCCTACCCGTAACCCTAACCCTAGCCCTAACCCTAACCCTAACCCTAACCCTAACCCTAACAGTAACTGTAACCGTAACCGTAACCCTAACCCTAACCCTAACCCTAACCCTAACCCTTACACTTGCCCTAACTCTAACCTTAACCCTAAACCTAACCCTAACCCTTACATTTGCCCTAACTCTAACCTTAACCGTAACCCTAACCCTAACCTTAATCCTAACCATAACCCTAACTTTTGACCCTAACCATAACCTTAACCTTTACCCTGACCCTAACTCTTACTCTTACTCTTACCCATACCCTAATCTAACCCTAACCCTAACCCTTACCTTTACCCTTACCCTAACCCAAACTTTAACCGTAACCCTAATCCTAACCCTAACTCTAAATCTAGCCTTAACCCTAACGTAAACCCTAATTTTAACCGTAATCCTAACCCTAACTCTAACCTTAACACTTACCTAACCTTGACCCTAACCTTAACTCTAACCCTAACTCTAAATCTAGCCTTAACCCTAACCTAAACCCTAATTTTAACCGTAATCCTAACCCTAACTCTAACCTTAACCCTTACCCTAACCTTAACCCTAACCCTAACCCTAACCTTCTGGAAATTGGCTAGTCAATATCAAGCTTTGACTTGTAATCCTATTTAGGCTACACTTTTAAATTTCGGTCGACTTCAATTAGATATGTATGAAAAAGACAAATGGAAAGACAGTTACACACAGGAAGAAATAATCAAAACGAGAGATTTACCGGTTTCTTTCGGATTAAGGGGCGTATTTATTTTGATGATATATCGTCTATCTTATCCTCTATCATACACCCCCCACACACACATATATATATATATATATATATATATATATATATATATATATATATATATATATATATATATATATATATATATATATATATATATATATAGGGGAGGTCGATTTTGAAACTGTAAATTATCGCACTCGAAGAAAGTTGCCAAATAATGTCAAAAGTTACCACAAGAAATATTTTTCTTCAAAATTTTGTATTTATTTGAGCATTGCAACTTTAAGATCAAATAAATCGAGATTTTTTCTCACTGCCGAGATTTCACCGGCAGATGTGTCGCCTTAAATTAAACCCGGGTTTTAACAAAAAAAAGTAATACATTACTTAATAATAAATATTTTAAAGTTTATTATTATTTTTCTTAAGAAATTAAATGTACATATTCAAATTAAAAAGGAATAAAGCACTATGATATTTAATGTTATATATAAATAATTATTTGTTTACATAGGCGTTTTATTTATTGGATATTTTTTATGGTATTCACCGGTTGAAAATTCATCGGGCGAATTTGACTTCCCGTGTTGATTGTCTGTTTAATTATCACACATATATATTGAATTGTCGAGCGCTGGCTTATCTAATCCCACTTTCCCGACCTTTTGTCACACCTTACCTTGTGGGAGTTAGATAAATAAATACTAGTTCAGCCAGGGGGTTTTACCCCACCAAATAAACCGGTATCGTCCGGGCCTTTAGGTCTGGAACACGCCCGTCTATTGGGGCTTGTCCGTCCTGTGCAGTTCTAGGAGGTGCATCTCCCAGGTTTTGCCTTCCCTCTTTGGGGAGGAGTAAGTTTATTGCTAACTGTCTGAGGCGCCCCTACAGGGGAATGCCGACGGGGCTGCCCAGGCAATTTTTAAATGGCCAGAGTGCTCACCTCTCGAGCACTGGCTTTCTCATCCCACTTTCCTGACCTTTTGTCAATCTTACCTTGTTGGGGGTAGATCAATAAAATCTAGTTCAGCCAGGGGTTTTTACCCCACCAAATAAACCGGTATCGTCCGGGCCTTTGGGTCTGGATTTACGCCCGTCTATTGGGGCTTGTCCGTCCTGTGCAATTCTAGGAGGTGCATCCTCCCAGGCTTTGCCTTTCCTCTTTGGGGAGGAGTAAGTTTATTGCTAACTGTCTGAGGCGCCCCTACAGGGGAATGCCGACGGAGCTGCCCAGTCAATTTTTTAATGGCCAGAGTGCTCACCTCTATAGCGCAGGGTTATCTAATCCCACTTTCCTGACCTTGTGTCACATCTTACCTTGTTGGAGGTAGATAAATAAAACTATTTCAGCCAGGAGTTTTTACCCCACCTAAAATATATGTATTGGAGTTGATGGGAGAATGGATAAGGACACATTGATGTATAAGGAAATTGTGGATGAAAATAGACAGAGAATTATGAAAAAAACTAAGGGACCAGAACACCATTTAACTTTTACAAAAGAAACACCATGTGAAAGTAAATATCTGACACATAGAGTTCTTCCGAATAGTGGTGCAACAGGTGCTGTTCGTGCAGATCAAGTGGTGGATGTTTTGCATGAATTCCACAGTGAGAACAGTATCAAGGCTATACTTGTTGACAACACTAATACCAACACAAGTTGCGATGGTGGAATGGTTGCAATTTTAGAAAAAAAACTTTTTAAAACTCTTCACACAATTGGTTGCTCTTTGCATCATAATGAACTACCTTTCAGAGCCCTTTTTAAAAACATAGATGGTTGCGCAAAGGGCCCTACAACATTCAGTAGCCCTCTGGGGAAATTATGCTCAAATGATTGATATGATTTACCCCAAATATCATTTTCCACTATTAGCAATCCTCTAGAGTCAATTTTTAAAATTGATGAAATACATGATCTTAGTTCTGACCAAAGACTCCTTTATGAATACACAGTAGGTATTTCTAGAGGTAAGGTTGACTCTAGATATGCTTCCTGGAAAATTGGTCCTTTAAACCAAGCAAGATGGTTAACTTTTGCCATCAGGCTTATGTGTTTATGGACTCGTGGTGCATACCCACAAAGGCACACAACAAAACTACACTATGTAGTAAATTTTATTGTAAATGTGTATGCCACTTTTTGGTTTGAAATTAAAAGAAATAGTAAATTCCACAATCAGTAAGTGCACATTTTTAATATGACCCAGAGGATTAAGGAGAAGCCTCAGGAAATCCAAGATATCACATTTAGAAATATACAAGGTAATACATTTTGTTTACTGCCTGAAAACTTTCTATATTCCATGATTAAATCTGAGGAGATTGAAGTAAGAGAAGAAACTTTAAAAAGAATTTTGGCCATTAGGTAAGTAATATTTATTCATATATCTCTGACTCAATTATTTATTCCAATTTATAGAATGATTTTTAAAGATTTTATCTAATTTCACCATAATTATTAAAGCAGTACAGATTGGAATTTTTTAATAATTCAATTAATTAATTTGTTCTTTCAGGAGTGAGGAGTCAACCAGAAAAAGATTAAAAAGAATACTACCTATTAATTTTAATGCCACACATTGGACACAATTAATAGATTTAAAATTATGCGGCATTTTTGAACCACCAATGACGGAAGATTTTACTGAATCTGAACTTCGAGAATCGTTGATGAATGGAACCAAGCTTGACTTGCCAGATTTGCCCTCACATTCTCAGGGTGTGGAACGGGCAGTTAAGTTAATAACAGAAGCTTCACAAACTGTATATGGTTTTGAAGCAAGGCATCAACACATTACAGCCAAAGTTTTGAGTCAGAAATTGAGACCAGCATTTTTGTCTAAGGGGTCTTATATGGAGCAATTTGACTCTCTATATTAAGCTTCATTAAAATAGTGTTAGGTTTTTGCCTTATTTCTTTGCTTGTTATATTTTCACTAATAACAGAAAAAATCATTTTTTTAGGTATTCAAATATAACTGTTTAATTCATAACGTTAAAAGGTAGTTTACAAAAGCAGATACTGAAAATGAGGGGGGGGGGCAAATTTTCAATTTGAAGATTTCTTTAATTCATATCATTTTTATAAAATAAAAGGACATTCCCTGCTTTTAAATGCTAAAATTATTTGGTTTTCACACCAATATTCAAGCAAATCTTGCAAAAACGAGGAATTTTCAGTATATTCTTGTCTACGATCTTTGATACCAAACGCTCAAAAAACCGCTGAAGTTTTTGATCTAATTTTTTGCATGAGTATTTAATAGGTCTATATACAACTTTCGGAACGTGCCTTTTTTTAATATTTAAAAAAAAGTGTAAAATCGACCTACCCTAATATATATATATATATATATATATATACAGGGTGGGCAAAAATAAGGGTCCTATTTTTAAAAATTCATAACTTTTTTATTTATTGATTTAAAAAATTTTTTTTTTTAGAATAAGTAAAGGACCCCTTCCGAAGCAAGCATGAGCCGTATTAGCCCTAAAACATTAGTTTTTGCTTAAAAAACTCAAAACAGTGTAAAAAACAATACTTTAGTTTTTGTAAGTTTTAAGAAGTGTTTTTCGGCTAAAATTTGGTTTGTTTATTTCAAAATATCTCGGAAGGGTCAGTCTACACACACATAAGGTTTGGTGAGTTTAACTTTTATTTTGTGGAAGTTATTCAAATTCAAGTTATACAAATTTAAAGATAGGACCCTTATTTTGGCCCACCCTATATATATATATATATATATATATATATATATATATATATATATATATATATATATATATATATATATATATATATATATCAAAGCCGTTTCTGCGTGCCTGCCCACGCATCAGTTGTCAAGTTTGACCCGTGAGAAACTTCAATGGTATATTTGGAATCAGCAGGTTATCAAGGATATCTTAGCCTGGTTTAATATAATTAAAATCTTTTTCTATCATAATTTAGATAAAACATGTTATTTGTTTAGTGCGGCTGGGAAAAAATAAAGCTAAAAGCGGAAATATTCATAAGGTTTTAAATGATTATAAGCGTTTTCTCTTTAATAATATCAATAACATTGTGTAACAACATGTTATGTGTCTGTATGTGTTTCTCGTCTTTGTGACTTACATATTATTATCATTTGTACTCACTAGGAGTTCTCACAGAGATCATCGTCAGTGATTGCTCACCGACAACAACCAGTGGTATTTCCTGGAGTCTGAGTGACAACAAGCCTCCCCAGATTTCCAGTATTTTTCACCTCTTTTCTTTTTATTATTATTATTATTATTATTATTATTATTATTATTATTATTATTATTATTAGTAGTAGTATTATTATTATTATTATTATTATTAGTATTATTATTATTATTATTATTATTAGTAGTAGTAGTATTATTATTATTAGTATTATTATTATTATTATTGTTATTATTATTATTATTGTTATTATTATTAGTAGTAGTAGTATTATTATTATTAGTAGTATTATTATTGTTATTATTATTATTATTATTATTATTATTATTAGTAGTAGTAGTAGTAGTAGTAGTAGTAGTATTATTTACTATTAAGCAATATTTATTGGAATCAGAACTTCCAACTGAACTAGTTTGGCTGTCTATATCTCTTGCAAGGCTAAGCCTTTTTTAAAATCCATTTTTTTACATCCTCCGAGGCGGACAAACTATATTTGGAAAGAAATGAATTGAAATACATTTTTGTATTACTAAGAACATGGACCAACGTTTCGCAAAAATATGAAAACAACTGGCAATCGAGAATAAAACATTGATTTTTAGGAAGAAATCAATTTCTTACAAAGATTCGAGAAATAGATTTTTCCCCTTTCATGTATAAGATGCAAAGATATATGTTGTCTGTCGGGGTAATAAAAAATCTGCATTTTTAAAAATCGCCACAAAAGCAAAACAACAAGAATAAAAAAAACAAAAAAAAACAATGCGGTTTTTGAATTTTTTTATCAAACGTTCGATTTTATTCTTCTTTTTCTTTTTTTCGTGAGGATTTCTAAGAATGAGATTGATTTTTGATCTTCGAGCAAAACCAATGTTTTAATCTGGTTTTAAATGATTTAAAGTCATTCGTTAAAATTATAATTAGTTTTTAGTTAGAGCGTATACAAAACAGAGGAAATTAGCTCCGGCGTGCACGTGGTGTTTACGATGAATTATCTGTGTTAATCAGCGGAATTCTTACCGTTGGTTTATTGATTTATTTGAAAATTGTCACCAAATGAAATCTTTTGAATGGAATGAATAAATGCGAAAATCAGGCCTATTTCTACGTTCTATACCGATTGGTACGTTTTTTCTATCATTTTTATCATTTTTGTAACTTTCCAGTGTGATTCTAATTCTGCCTGATGAGACCTCAGTTTATAATAGCTGTTGATCGATAACATCGACATGCCAGTGTCGCAGATTTTGTACATGTTTGTGTAAATAAAACTAATCATATATAAGAGCTCTATTTAATATTGAGCACTTTTTATAAACCCGGTTGAAATTCTTTGGATTACTACCCTGTGGATGTTTTACCTGGATTATATATATATATATATATATATATATATATATATATATATATATATATATATATATATATATATATAAGTAAGAAACTAAAAGTCTAATGATAAGATTTCGATCTTTGAAAAGCCTTGGCTTAAGGAAAGAACTATAAACATAATTTTATTACAGAATATACCTTGCATTGAACAATTGAAGTTTGAAATAAATTTGGACATTCGTGCATGTTTATCACTCTTCGTCCATCTATCTTATATATATATATATATATATATATATATATATATATATATATATATATATATATATATATATATATAGGGTAAGGTATACGATAATTCATGAAAATGAAATACCGTGGTAGACAAAATGTGTGAAAAATGACAAACGGAAAAAAGTTAAAGTGCAGGCGAAAAACAAAAACAAGAGATTTGACCGGTTTCTAAAGAAAAGACGTTCGCCAACACGAACGAAACCGGTCAAATCTCTTGTTTCAGTTTTTCGCCTGCACTTTAACCTGTTTTCCGTTTGTCATTTTTCACACACACACACACACACACACACACACACACACACACACACACACACACACACACACATATATATATATATATATATATATATATATAAGTTAGCAAAATATTTATCGTGAACAAAAGTTAGATCTAATATACGGAACGTTTATATTCTTGTCTTTTAAGGGAAGTGGGTCTGATCAACTCTGCTGGGAAGCCACATAAGAAAATACTGCTTTGTTTTTTTTAATTCCCGAAACAGTTTTTCATGGTAAACAACTGATGATCCCTTAAATAATGTTAAGACTAGCGTACATTTTTGGAAGCAAACTAATATAGTGACTGCAAAAAGTAAATTGACTTACAAAAGAGTGATTTCTCACCGAACGACTTGGGACTAAAATGTTTTGTTTTTTCATATATATAGTTTTAATGGTTGAGAAACCTCCGAGACTAATATATATATATATATATATATATATATATATATATATATATATATATATATATATATATATATATATATATATATATATATATATATATAAAAGGAGATTGTAGTTTACTTGAAGCATTGCTGGTAAAAGTAAGTGCAGATTAGTCGTCCGAGGCTATAGCAATGCGATGTAGTTGCCGTAAGATGGAAAAGTGAAAAGAAATAAACGAAGAGAGAAAGTTAAACTCAAAACGATTTATTAATAATTTCACGAAAAACTGATTAAATACCAAAATAGACAGTATTTACTATTCTGGTATTTAATCATTTTTTCGTGAAATTATTAATAAATCGTTTTGAGTTTCACTTTCTCTCTTCGTTTATTTCTTTTCACTTTTCCATCTTACGGCAACTACATCGCATTGCTATAGCCTCGGACGACTAATCTGCACTTTATATATATATATATATATATATATATATATATATATATATATATATATATATATATGCGTGTGTGTGTGTGTGTGTGTGTGTGTGTGTGTGTAAAATACGCATCGGTCTTTATTAGGAGTGGGGGATTAAAATATTACCTAGTGAAATAAAATGGCGAATCTCAACATAGAATGTTGAATAGAACGGATAAATGAACACAATAATATCCACATGTAATTGTTTGCTGTTGCGTGCATGTACGCATTTATGTTTATAACGAGACCTTAACGTATTTTCAAATATACGCTTATTATTAAGGTCTTACGTCTTATATATGAGGATACATCCCAAAAGCACACGCCTAGAAACGTCCTCTACCGTCCATGTTGAAATCTAGATAATTACCTCCCCTTATCCGCCATTTTGCTTTTAAAGCCGTTGCCTAACGCAGTCATGTGTAATGTTTAAATCCCCAGCTTGTAACTTGTGTGACGTTTTTTTTTCTTCTTCTATTTTATCTGTTCACCAATTAGAAAGCTCCAAGTGATTCGACACTTACGTTTCGATCAATTGGTTTGAAGGAATTAAGAAACGCTATTTAAGCGAAACGAAATTTAAAAAAAGAAAAAGAAAAATGGCGGACGTCGACTCAAAGACACGTCACGTTACCAAAATCGTCGATGGCTGTTGATTCATTCATTTTTTTCGTTTTATATTCAATTTAATTTATTTTTATTACATTTTTCTATTGAGTAATGTAGAAAATTTATGTTATTTTGTTTATTTCTTCATTTGTAGCTTTAAAAATGTTTCTTTTCTGTTGTTTTCTTATCTTTTTCTCAGGCAGTTGGAGTTTTTAAAAAAAATAAGAACATTGTGTAGTTACCTTGTGTGTTTACAAACAAACAGGAAGACACACACGCACACACACACACACACACACACATATATATATATATATATATATATATATATATATATATATATATATATATATATATATATATATATATATATATGAAGTGGTGAACTAAAAGCGAACTTTTAGGAAAGGTAAAACCTATTGTGAAAAGTATACAGCTCAATATCCAGGATAGAGCAGGTAGATATGAAGAAGAATGGAAAGGAATTAGAGAAGCAAAAGCCAAATCAAATTTCAATTCAATTGCTCAGAGCAAGGTATATTCCGCAAAAAGGCAAATTATTTAAGTTTGAATCCTCTCTCACCACCTCTCGTGCCTCTTAACGACCTACCTATCTACATTTCATTTTCTCCGCTGGACTTTTCGACACCGGACTTTTTAGGAATCGGACATTTGCTTGCATTCGGGCAGAGTTTAGCCCTGGGTTTCTTTCCCTACAACTTTTATTTTATTTTTTCATATTTTAAATCTTGGCCTTTGCCAACTTATCTATCCCAGCGATTTCCTCTGATGATAAGATTTTGATCTTTGAAAAGCCTGGCTTAAGGAAAATTTAACTTAAATAATTTGCCTTTTTGCGGAATATACCTTGCTCTGAGCAATTGAATTGAATTTTGATTTGGCTTTTGCTTCTCTAATTCCTTTCCATTCTTCTTTATATATATATATATATATATATATATATATATATATATATATATATATATATATATATTGTTAATTTAAAAAAAATAATTTTACACGTACATAAAAGTTACCCATGCTGATGATTGCTGTGAGCCCGAAACACGTGTCCATGCATTACTTTTAGGTACGTATAAAATTCATTAAAAAAATATATATTAACGAGAAATACGTTCTATAAATATAAGGTTAACAAATAATGCAATTATTTTAATCTTTATCACTTAGGAAGTGAACACTTAATTAAGCAGTATAACAAAAACAAGAAACGTTACAATAACCAATACAAACAATTACATAAAAATACGTTATATATATATATATATATATATATATATATATATATATATATATATATATATATATGAAGCAATCCAACAAAAGATATAAGCGTCAACTAATATCTTATAATTTGAATTCTTTGAATTCTAATAAAATTTGATTGACACCTTATTTTATTACTTCATTTTATATTATAATATATATATATATATATATATATATATATATATATATACATATATATATATATATATAGGATCAAATATAAACCTAAAGTAAAACTTTTAGTAGATGGAACCTATTGTGAAGGGGTTTAGCTCAATATACGAGATAGAGCAATTGTAGAGATAGAAGAAAAAAGAGTGATAAATATGCGACGATTGTCCAAATTTATTTCAAATTTCAATTGTTCAATGCAAGGTGTATTCAGTAATAAACTAGTGTTTATTATTCTTTCCTTAAGCCAAGGCTTTTCAAAGATCGAGATCTTATCATACTAAATATTCAAGATTTGAAAATTTAAAGAAACACTATAAAGTAATGGAAAGTAAACAAATTATGAAAATATAGAATCTGTCAATTTGGTGAATGTCCGTTGACAAAGTGTCCGGTGACGAAAGATGTAAAGATGGAAATATTCGTTTTAAAATTTTTTTTAACATAGTTCACCCCAAACAAGGCATGCCGCCACTGTAGACGTAAGGGGCTACTGAGAAAAATGAAAAAGGGAGAAGATTGGGAAGATTGAAAAAATAATAATATATTGAAGATAAACTGTCAGTTTTGAAAAATAATAATATATTGTAAACGAACTGTTCGTTTTGAAAAATAATAATATATTGTAAATGAACTGTTCGTTTTGTAAAAAAAATAATGTATTGTAAATTAACTGTTCGTTTTGAAAATAATAATATATTGTAAACGAACTGTTCGTTTTGAATAATAATAATATATTGTAAACGAACTGTTCGTTTTGAAAAAAAATAATGTATTGTAAATGAACTGTTCGTTTTGAAAAAAAATAATGTATTGTAAATGAACTGTTCGTTTTGAAAAAAAAAATAATGTATTGTAAATTAACTGTTCGTTTTGAAAAAAATAATATATTGTAAACGAACTGTTCGTTTTGAACAAAAATAATGTATTGTAAATGAACTGTTCGTTTTGAAAAAAAATAATGTATTGTAAACGAACTGTTCGTTTTGAAAAAAATAATGTATTGTAAATGAACTGTTCGTTTTGAAAAAAATAATGTATTGTAAATGAACTGTTCGTTTTGAAAAATAATAACATATTGAAAATGAACTGTTCGTTTTGATAAATAATAATATATTGTAAACGAACTGTTCGTTTTGAAAAAAAATAATGTATTGTAAATGAACCGTTCGTTTAAAAAAAATAATATATTGTAAATGAACTGTTCGTTTTGAAAAAAATAATATATTGTAAATGAACTGTTCGTTTTGAAAAAAATAATATATTGTAAATGAACTGTTCGTTTTGAAAAAATAATGTATTGTAAATAAACTGTTCGTTTTGAAAAAAATAATGTATTGTAAATGAACTGTTCGTTTTGAAAAAAATGTATTGTAAATGAACTGTTCATTTTGAAAAGAAATAATGTATTGTAAATGAACTGTTTGTTTTGTAAAAAATAATAATATATTGAAAATGAACTGTTCGTTTTGAAAAAATAATAATATATTGTAAACGAACTGTTCGTTTTGAAAAAAATAATGTATTGTAAATGAACTGTTCGTTTTGAAAAATAATAATATATTGAAAATGAACTGTTCGTTTTGATAAATAATAATATATTGTAAACGAACTGTTCGTTTTGAAAAAAAATAATGTATTGTAAATGAACTGTTCGTTTTGATAAATAATAATATATTGTAAATGAACTGTTCGTTTTGATAAATAATAATATATTGTAAACGAACTGTTCGTTTTGATAAATAATAATATATTGTAAACGAACTGTTCGTTTTGAAAAAAAATAATGTGTTGGAAATGAACTGTTCGTTTTGAAAAAAAATAATGTGTTGGAAATGAACTGTTCGTTTTAAAAAAAATAATTTATTGTAAATGAACTGTTCGTTTTGAAAAAATAATGTATTGTAAATAAACTGTTCGTTTTGAAAAAAATAATGTATTGTAAATGAACTGTTCGTTTTGAAAAAAAATGTATTGTAAATGAACTGTTCATTTTGAAAAGAAATAATGTATTGTAAATGAACTGTTTGTTTTGTAAAAAATAATAATATATTGAAAATGAACTGTTCGTTTTGAAAAAATAATAATATATTGTAAATGAACTGTTTGTTTTGTAAACAAAATGATAAATTATTGAAAATAAGCGGTTCCTTTTTTAAAAAATAATGTATTGTAAATGAACTGTTCGTTTTGTAAAAAAATAATAATATATTGTAAATAAAATGTTTGTTTTGAAAAATAATAACATATTGAAATTAAAATGTCCGTTTTGAAAAAATAATAATATATTGTAAATAGACTGTTCGTTTTGTAAAAAAATAATAATTGACTGAAAATAAGCGGTTCCTTTTAAAAATAATAATATATTGTATATGAACTGTTCGTTTTGTTAAAAAAATAATATATTGTAACTAAACTGTTTATTTTGAGAAAAATAATATATTGTAACTAAACTGTTTATTTTGAACAAAATAATATATTGTAAATAAACTGTTTGTTTTGAAAAAATAATAACATATTGAAAATAAACTGTACGTTTTAAAAAAAAAATCACATATTCAAAGAAACTGTTCGTTTTCACAAATATTTATCTAAAAAAAAATTCCGTTTGCCCCCCCCCCCAAATAAAAACAAAAATAAAACAAACACGACTGTGTAGCAGTTACATGAGTCACCTACCTTATACTAGTTAATGTGATTAAAGACGATAGAATTTTCTCCATTCTTAATTTTTCTGATCATTTTATCGGTGTTCTAAGTTAGTGTTCGGGTTTCCGGGTACCTGGTGTCGATTCTTAAAGTGTAGATGCGAAGATTTGTCCGTTTTTCGTCCATCTAAAGCGCTTTTCTTTATCGGAATAGTGTTTACCAGTTATTTTTTGAAAGAAATAACAAATGAAATAAATTAACTAAAGAGAATTACTCGGAATATGAACTGTTCCGTTTTGTTTTTAATTAATTTTTATGATAAAAAAATCAACTGATGAAACTTTTAAAAAACATTTTGTGTATTGTTATCTAGATAATGTATGTTTTAAAATGGGCAGAAACAATTGTTTGAATTAAAATGTTTTGTAAACGAATTCGTAACATTTACTAAATTATTATTATATTATATTTTTATCTCTAGTAATAAGTACACAATTGATATATTACATAAACTTTTGGGTGAGTTCAAAGGAATTTATGTATTGATATAGTAAGAATATATATATATATATATATATATATATATATGGCAATTTAACTACACAGAGACGTCACCGTTTCATTCCCTTGGGCAAACATCAAACTAAGTGCAGGATTCTCTCAAACAAAGGCCAGGTAGACTTTATCTGACATACTTTACTACTAAGCTCTACTCACGTATTGAGCACTGTTGAAGTAAATACTGAAAGTTTATAAACAATATATTATGTCACTTTATAATATATGTGTAGACATGATTTTCTATAATAATTTTTCTCATAATTTTTCTTATTATTTAAATTGTACTTCTCTTTATATATTCCTTTTTATTTTTTAATATTTTTAATATTTTATATATTTCTCTTAATTTTACTTAAATAATTTTTTTCTATTTTTCTATTTTTATATATTTCTCTTAATTTTACTTAAATACTTTTTTCATGTTATTTAATATTTTTATATATTTCTCTTAATTTTACTTAAATTATTATTTTATATTATTTAATATTTTATATGTTCTCTTAATTTTACTTAAATACTTTTTCATACTTTTAATATTTTTATATATTTTTCTTAATTTTACTTAAATAATTTTGTAATATTTTTATATTTTTACATATTTCTCTTAATTTTACTTAAATAATTTTTTCACATTATTTAGTATTTTTATATATTTCTCTTAATTTTACTTAAATAATTATTTCATATTATTTAATATTTTTATATATTTCTCTTAATTTTACTTAAATAATTATTTTATATTATTTAATATTTTTTATATATTTCTCTTAATTTTACTTAAATAATTTTTTTATACTTTTAATATTTTTATATATTTCTCTTAACTTTACTTAAATAATCTTTTAATATTTTAATATTTTTACATATTTCTCTTAATTTTACTTAAATAATTTTTTCATATTATTTAATATTTTTATATATTTCTCTTAATTTTACTTAAATAATTATTTTATATTATTTAATATTTTTATGTATTTCTCTTAATTTTACTTAAATAATTATTTCATATTATTTAATATTTTTATATATTTTTCTTAATTTTACTTAAATAATTTTTTCATACTTTTTAATATTTTTATATATTTCACTTAATTGTACTTAAATAATTATTTTATAATATTTAATATTTTTATATATTTCTTTTAATTTTACTTAAATAATTATTTTATATTATTTAATATTTTTTATATATTTCACTTAATTTTACTTAAATAATTTTTTCATACTTTTAATATTTTTATATATTTCTATTAATTTTACTTGAATAATTTTTTTATAGTTTTTATATTTTCATGTATTTCTCTTAATTTTACGTAAATAAGTTTTCTATATTTTATTTTTATTTTTTAACTTTCTAGTTCTTTTGGTAATTATTATATATAAATATATTCATCTACCAATCATAACTATTATTTTACGTTTTTCTAATTATGATACATTTAAAAAAAAAATAGGATTATATTTTCGAGTTATATCTTTACTTCTTCGATATATTCATATTTACTCTTATTATTTATATCTTCTAATTATTACATTTTTCATGAATTTAACCCATACTTTATCTTGCTTTCTATTTAAAATAAATTTCTTTTAAATATTTATTAAAAAAATTTTTTAAATTCTTTTTTTATTTCTTAATTTATTTACTTATTTACCTTATCTTGTTTTATTCTATTTTATTTTATTGTTTGCTATTATTATTATTATTATTATTATTATTATTATTATTATTATTATTATTTTTCGTATTATTATTAATGTTGTTTAATGTAACGATTGTTCATATTTTTAATTTTTATTTATTTAATATAAATATAGAGGCTAACAAGC
>OY744545.1:1829114-1841614 GCA_963556195.1 Sepiola atlantica
AAAAATCTATATAAAATGTAAGCGTTAGAGATTAAAAAATACTATTAAAAATTTAAGCGTGACAGACAAAAAATCTATATAAAATGTAAGCGTTAGAGATAAAAAAATACTATTAAAAATTTAAGCGTGACAGACAAAAAATCTGTATAAAATGTAAGCGTTAGAGATTAAAAAATACTATTAAAAATTTAAGCGTGACAGACAAAAAATCTATATAAAATGTAAGCGTTAGAGATTAAAAAATACTATTAAAAATTTAAGCGTGACAGACAAAAAATCTCTATAAAATGTAGGCGTTAGAGATTAAAAAATACTATTAAAAATTTAAGCGTGACAGACAAAAAATCTATATAAAATGTAAGCGTTAGAGATAAAAAAATACTATTAAAAATTTAAGCGTGACAGACAAAAAATCTGTATAAAATGTAAGCGTTAGAGATTAAAAAATACTATTAAAAATTTAAGCGTGACAGACAAAAAATCTATATAAAATGTAAGCGTTAGAGATTAAAAAATACTATTAAAAATTTAAGCGTGACAGACAAAAATCTATATAAAATGTAAGCGTTAGAGATTAAAAAATACTATTAAAAATTTAAGCGTGACAGACAAAAAATCTATATAAAATGTAAGCGTTAGAGATAAAAAAATACTATTTAAAATTTAAGCGTGACAGACAAAAAATCTATATAAAATGTAAGCGTTAGAGATTAAAAAATACTATTAAAAATTTAAGCGTGACAGACAAAAAATCTATATAAAATGTAAGCGTTAGAGATAAAAAAATACTATTAAAAATTTAAGCGTGACAGACAAAAAATCTATATAAAATGTAAGCGTTAGAGATTAAAAAATACTATTAAAAATTTAAGCGTGACAGACAAAAAATCTATATAAAATGTAAGCGTTAGAGATAAAAAAATACTATTAAAAATTTAAGCGTGACAGACTAAGAATCGCCTATTTTAAATTTAAACGTTACAAACCATAGAAAATACTATTTAAAAAAATAAGCGTGACCGATAAATACAATGCTGTTTAGATTTGATCGTGACAGATCAAAGAAAGTTTCATTTCCAATTTACGCCTGACAGACTAAAGGAAATACTATTTTAATTTTAGCGTGACAGACCGTAGAAAATACAATTCACATTTAAGCGTGACAGATCAACGGTAATGCTATTTAAAATTTAAGTGTTTTAGACCAAAGAAAATAATATTTCATATTTAAGAGTGACAGACCAAACAAATTTGGACGTATCTTAAATTTAAGATTTTGTTTAGTTGCTAAAAACGCATAATGTTTAGCGACTAAAA
Source organism: Sepiola atlantica (assembly GCA_963556195.1). NCBI lineage: Eukaryota > Metazoa > Mollusca > Cephalopoda > Sepiida > Sepiolidae > Sepiola > Sepiola atlantica. The sequence continues at coordinate 1,830,432 of OY744545.1, forward strand.
TACTATTTGAAATTAAGCATGACAGACCGTGGAAAATGCTACTTAGAACTTAATCTTGACAGACCGCCAAACCAAAACTTAATCTTGACAGACTGCCTGACCAAACTTAATCTTCACAGACAGCCTGACAAAAACTTAATCTTAAAAAACCGCCTGACCAAAACTTAATCTTCACAGACTGCCTAACCAAAACTTAATCTTCACAGACCGCCTAACCACAACTTAATCTTCACAGACTGCCTGACCAAAACTTAATCTTGACAGACTGCCTAACCAAAACTTAATCTTGACAGACCGCCTAACCAAAACTTAATCATGACAAACCGCCTAACCAAAACTTAATCATGACAGACCGCCTAACCAAAACTTAATCATGACAAACCGCCTAACCAAAACTTAATCATGACAGACCGCCTGACCAAAACCTAATCTTGACAAACTGCCTAACAAAAACTTAATCTAGACAGACCGTCTAACCAAAGCCTAATCTTGACAGACCGCCTGACCAAAACTTAATCTTCACAGACCGCCTGACCAAAATTTAATCTGAACAGACTGCCTAACCAAAACTTAATCTTGACAGACCGTCTGACAAAAATTGAATCTTGACAAACCGCCTAACCAAAACTTAATCTTTACAAACCGCCTAACCAAAACTTAATCTTTACAGACAGCCTGACCAAAACTTAATCTTGACAGACCGCCTGACCAAAACTTAATCTTCACAGACTGCCTGACCAAAACCTTTATTGAGATGCTTGGGCGTATATAACAGCCTCTTATATGACAGAGCTTATCACATAGGTACTTGGATGTAAGTAAAACAGATGCCACTTTGCGATTAAAATGCTATTAAGAATTTAAGCGTGACGGTCACACCGACCGATATAGAGCGGAAGCATTTATATAAAAAAAATAGTTACAATCCGAAAAAGAATTAGACATTTTTTTTTGCTTGCGCGTTTGTTGGTTTGCGCGTTTGTGCGTTCATCTCCTCAATACAATCTTGTTGCAATTATCCAGTTTAATTTGATTTCACACGTTTTGAATTTTGTCATTGTTTCCAATCTCTTCGCAACTGGCGTGATGTTCATTCCATCCGTATCCTTCCGCGTTTTCCCTACCAAGTGGTTCCATCCATTTATTCCCCCTTTTTTTTTTGTCTCCGCGTCTGTGGAGAACTCGCTACAACTTCTTTTCATACGAGTCACTGAACTCGAACTGGTCACGTCAAAAATTCGTTTCTTTCGTTCGTTTCGCATTTTCGTTTCGCGTCTCTTTCTTTTCTCTTCTACAGAACCCGCTTTTTTTATGCTGATTTCCATTCCTTCTTCTTATTCCATTCAAAAAACATGCCCAATATTTTGAAGAAGGTTTCCTTATGATAATTCATAAAGATCACCTTCTTATTTTTAATTTTTATGCGAGTTTATATTTGAAAATTACTATTGTTCTTCTTCTCTTCTACTTCTCCCCCCCTTATCCGTTCTCATCTTTTCTTCTTCTTCTTCTTCTTCTTCTTCTTCTTCTTCTTCTTCTTCTTCTTCTTTTTGTTTCTCCTTCTTCTTCTTTATTTTTTTCTTCTTTTTTTCTTTTTTCTTCTTCTTCTTTTTTTCTTCTTCTGTTTCTTCCTCTTCCCCTTCTTCTTTTTCTTCCCCTTCTTCTTCTTTTTCTTATTCTTCTTATTCTTCTTATTCTTCCCCTTCCCCTTCTCCTTCTTCTTCTTCTTCTTCTTCTTCTTCTTCTTCTTCTTCTTCTTCTTATTCTTATTCTTATTCTTATTCTTATTCTGTTTGTTGTTGTTGTTCTTCTTTTGTTTCTTCTTCTTCTTCAGTTTTTTCTTCTTCTTCTTTTTCTTTTTCTGTTTGTTGTTGTTGTTCTTCTTTTTTTCTTCTTCTTCTTCTTTTTCTTTTTCTGTTTCTTCTTTTTCTTCTTCTTCTTCTTCTTCTTCTTTTTCTGTTTCTTCTTTTTCTTCTTCTTCTTCTTTTTCTTCTTCTTCTTCTTTTTCTTCTTCTTCTGTTTTTTTTTCTTCTTCTTCTTTTTCTTCTTTTACTGCTTCTTTTTCTTCTTCTCATTCTTCTTCTTCTTCTTTTTCTTCTTCTTTTTCTGTTTTTTCTTCTGTTTTTCTTCTTCTTCTTCTTCTTCTTCTTCTTCTTCTTCTTCTTCTTCTTCTTCTTCTTCTCTAAATAATTCTTCTTGATGCACTACCACTTTTTAATTGTCCTATTCTCCACTTTCGTACGCCTTCATCTTTTTCCGATTCCTCCATCATCGTCGACTCTCATCCCTCTTTCGCAAACACACACACACACACACACACACACACTCTATCTCTTTCCTTTTAGGGACCATTAACCAACCTCCCCCCATCCTACCGTATTCTTAGATTCCCTTTCATAACACTTGAAACCACGCAATGGAATCCCGCATTGCAAATGAGTGCACGGTTGCCGTCAAAATCCGGATTTCTCTCGCGAAGAAGTGGTCGTACAAATTGAGTGAAGCAGACGCTCAACAAACAAATATGGCGGAACCCGAAAAGAAACGAAAAAAGAAAGAAAATAACGAAATGACTGAAACAAAAAAAAGTTGTACCGTGTGCGTGAGTAGCGAAATAAATATCATTGCAGACAATGGGCCCGGCATACCGAGTTCAAACCCTACGGAATCTACTCTGCACTACTACTTCTATCTATTTAATTTAATAATATGCAAACGCATTTCATGCTCGTACGTACGTTATCACCTTTCACACACATTAAAAAATGAGATCGTCCGATTCAACAAAGATACTGATTCGTGATAAATCTGATGTCACTACGGTAAAATAATTTCGACTTTACCCATTTTAAAATGAATTGTTCCCAAATCGAATTTTGCGCCCCGTTGACTAAAACACACCAATCTTAAATACACACATTTTAAAAAGTGATATTCGTTTTATTGATTTGAAGAATATCTCGCTGAAACTTTTGTTTGCTGATAAAACAATATATATCGCTATCTATATACACAGTTAGATAGATTTTGTTATTGTTTTTACGGGCGATAGAAACATAACTTTTTTATCTAAGTATTTTTCAACTTCCTAAGCGGTAAAAATTGCATTATGTTGTCCTTTTTGATAGGACGTGTAATCATTTTTTAAATTTTAATATATATATTTATTAATTTTAACTTATATATAAAAGGAATCCATGAACACGTGTTTCTGGCTATCAGCAGTTATAAGCATATATTACAACCAATGTTATTCATGTCTTCTGTAATACATATATAAGTAAATTAATATATATATATATATATATATATATATATATATATATATAACATTATAATCAATGCGTCAATATGAAAGAGGAGCGAAATAAACGCTATTGATCTTTTACAAATAAAATAAGTTTCAGAGAGTATTCTATATATATATATATATATATATATATATATATATATATATATATATAGGCAAACATTATTAAATAACACGGAGTTGTTTTGTTTGATGCGACTTTTTTTTATTTTTTCAATTTTCCGAATTGTCCATCTAATGTTTCGGTCAAATTGATATAAATATGATCCATGGCTTTCTTGTTCCATTCTTTTTTTCTTTTTTGCAAGTACTTTCGATTTGAATCGTCAAATCATCTTCAGGCGGTATTAGTTTTAGTGTCTTTACAAATTATCACTTTACTGTTGTGCTCATTTTTGAATTATAATGGCAAGTAGTTTATATTTGAAAACGCGTCTGTAAAATGGAAATGTACATGAGACAAACAAAACCACTCCGTGTTATTTAATAATGTTTGCCTAAATGAAAATATGCTGCCTAAATACACACACAATATATATATATATATGTGTGTGCATTATAATGGAATAATTCCAGGAAGAAATTCGGGTATGAGAGCTCAATGTGGTAAACAGAGCAAGAATAATATAAAATATAATATATAATATATATTGTTGAAGGTGAATTCAGTTTTCTGTCAGTCTCAAAAATGTAATTGTCTAGTTTGATGCTTGAGGAAACCACAAGGTTGAAATAAATTGTTGTATCGACAATCATGTAATTTCGTGTTATTATATTTTATGCTATAGATATATATATATATATATATATATATATATTCATTTATTCGCTGTAAATCAATCAAAACAAAGATTTTTCTGTTAGTGTATATTTATTTATATATATATAATGTATTTTTATGTAATTATTTTTATTGGTGATTGCAGCGTTCGTTGTTTATTTGCTTACTATTATTTCGATTATATCACTTCCTAAGTGATTAAGATGTAGATAATTGCATTATTAATCGTCCTTAACTTAATAAGACGTATTTTTTCGTTAATATATATATATTTATTTATTTTATACGTACATAAAAGTAATCCATGGACACGTGTTTCTGGCTATGTATATATATATTAATTTATAAATAAATAATATTAAATTATTTTTACCGACATACGCTAGCGTTTCGAGCTTTTGCTCTCATCAGTGCAGGGATGATCATCTTGGACGGTCGAACACCGACCACAGAATCAACTTAGACTTCGTGCGCAAACGCTGTAACCATTAGGCCACGGGACATAACCACATTCAAGAAGGGAATTTTAGTTCTATTTATGCGAAAGATTGACCAAAGATTCTACGAACGTTGTCGGAATATGTCTTTGGATAATTTAATTTAATATATATATATATATATATATATATATATATATATATATATATATATATATATAAAGTCAGGTTCATATTATATTCCAATAACCATGTTTTTATTTTATTATTTTCATTTTTATTTTTTCACATTTCCAAAAAACATAACATTTCTGTGAGATATACTTTTTACGGTCCGTTTCATTTGTCTCGTGCCAAACAACATGTTATGTTTTTTGGAAATGTGAAAAAATAAACATAATATAATAAAAACATGGTTATTGGACTATAATATGAACCTGACTTATATTTGCTAGTTATCACTAATTGACAATCATCGAGCTGAATGTTTTAAGAAGACTGCAAAGTAAAAGGGCATTGGTAGTATATGCTAATACATATATTGTCATTAATAATTATATATATATATATATATATATATATATATATATATATATATATATATATATATATATTTATCGCTCCCTATCTGAGGGCATCACATTGGTAAAGGGAAAATGATTCTCTAACTAGCATTACGGTAAAATGCTCTTCAGTATAAATAATTGTATTCGTTCAAAAGTATCGCAAACAAAATAAACAATATATATATATATATATATATATATATATATATTACTATTTCATGTATCCACATAAAATTTTATGATGAGATATAATTTTTTATGTATAAATTTTCAGTATTTACTTCAACAGTGCTCGATACGTAAGTAGAGCTAGGTAGTTAGCTATGAAAATATATTTATGGCAATTAAGCTACACAGAGGCTCCCGCGTTTCATTTAAGCCTGAAGATTTCCCTGGGGATGAAACGTGGTAGCCTCTGTGTAGCTTAATTGCCATAAATATATTTTCATAGCTTACTATATATATATATATAGCACTTCGTTTTTGGACTATCATTCACCACTTGGATTTTTTTTAATCAACTTCTTTGATATCTTTTTTGAAGATGTTTTAAACTTTATGACTTGGATGAACTGTCAAGTTTAACAAAGAAGTATGTTTTGGGCCGATATATTTGATGTTTTATATACTTTTATGTATTTTGATATATATTTTTTATATATTTTCAAAATTTAATTTCATTACCTGCAGTAATGTCATTGCGGTAATGGTCCTCTGAGGAGAAGATTTTCTTTGAAAACTCATGAGTTAAGGACTTTAAAGTACTTTGCTCGAACATTGAATTCTAATCAAATTTGATTCGCACCTTATTTTATTCTTTCACTTCATCTAGTGCTATTAATGCTCTATCCAGTATATTGAGCTTCAGTTTGATCCGGATGTTCACTAATTAAAGATATTAGTTGCCTCTTATATCTTTTGTTGTATTAACTTTATATATATATATATATATATATATATATATATATATATATATATATGTGTGTGTGTGTGTGTGTGTCTTTAATAACTAATATAAGTTAGCAAAACATTTATATGGAACAAAACGTAGATTTAGTATAAGGAACGTTTATGTTTTTGTCTTTTAAGGGAAGTGGGGTTTGATCAACTCTGCTGGGAAGCCATGAAATTAAATACTGTCTTGTTTTTAAATTCCCGAAACAGTTTTTCATGGTAAACAACTGATGATCCCTTAAAATAGTGTTAGAAATAAACTAATATGATAACTGTAAAAAATAAATTGACTTACATGAGTGATTTTCCATTGAAAGACTTGGGACTATAAGTTTTTTTTTAAATATAGTTTTAATGGTTGAGAAACTTCCGAGACTATATATATATATATATATATATATATATATATATATATATATATAAATTTTATTTCTGCAACTAATATTGCGTCAAAAACATCCTTAACAGAAGAGGAGAAAAAGAAATGAACGCCAAAATGACTAGAGAGAGAGAGAGAGAGAGAGAGAGAGAGAGAGAGAGAGAGAGAGAGAGAGAGAGAGAGAGAGAGAGAGAGTATATGTCTAATGCTAGCAACCAAACGTATCCTGGTATAAACAATTACATGTGAAAGGTAATGTGCGATATGTTGGAGAAACTACGATTCCACTTCATCGGCGTATTCATATCTATAGAACTAGCGCGGCAGGATTCAATTCAATAAAATATGACAACAAAAATTCAACCAGTTGCCATGCAAGAAAAGAGTGGTAGAACTTTACACAGAAGAGGATACAGTCGCCTAGCACGAATTCACTTGGAATTACTGCGTTTTTCGTGCATTTACTACTGGAAGTCAATTCCAAGGTCCAGGGATCCTGATTGAGGAAATAGCCCTCAAGCGCAATCGGCGGTGAAACAGGTTCTGGTGATGTTCGCGTATACTTTTTTCGTACGCAGGAGTGAATAATAGGTGCGGAGGAATATTGTAATGGCTATTGAGAATATTATGGGGGAAAATGAGGTAACCGCGTTATCGTCGGCGGTCAAGCGCGAAAAGGGTTAAGTTTTCTTTGGTCGGCTTTCATGAAGCAGATCTCATAGTCCCTGCACCATTTGAGTATTGATTTACTCCTCTCCAGGAGTTAGGCACAAGGCCAGTTTTTATCTTACTCCCACAAGTAAGATGTGACCCAAGGTCGGGTCGGGAAAGTGTGGTTTAAAAATTGCCTGGGCAGCCCCGTCAACATTCCCCGGTAGGGGCGCCTCAGGCAGTAAGCAATAAACTTACTCCTCCCCAAAGAGGGGAGGCGAAGCGTGGGAGGGTGGACCTCCTAGAACTGTACAGGACAGACCCATAGACCGGCGTAAATCAAGCCCCGGAGGCCAAGACAATACCAGTCTATGGGGTGCAGTATCCATCGGAACAGATACTACACTTTGATCTTAGCCAAAAGGCCAAGATTTGAGTAGCCAGTTTTCGAACTCACCCCAGATGCAAATATGGAAAAGAGACCTGGACCCCATACGCTAACAGTGGTCTGATGAGGGAGACATAAAGTGGGAGAACTATTTCAGGGGTGAGTTTGCAAAAGAAGCATCGGATAGGAAATAGGGGGCTCCTTGTTTTGTTTGCAGCCTGAATGATATGTTTAGATGGTTTAAAAAACGAATAGACCGGAAGGACAAGATCAGATGATGTCGGCATGTAATTGAGGATTTTGATGAGACATGCGTAGGGCGAAGTGCCTAGGTCCAAACAATTGAAAAAAATAAAGTGCTAATAAAATGATCAGCAGATATGATTGTTACGATAATAAAAAAGAATCAGCTTATTTTATACAAGTTCTGAAGTCTGCAATATCCGGATTTAGTTAGTATTCGAAGGATTCAAATCCCTTAGAAACCGTATATTAGTGTTAGGATAGTACCACTGTCTCTAGTAATACGGAAGAGGAGAATGCTTCTGTATTGTTAGCAGTGACGGGTGTTTCTGTGGATGGCGTTTTTTTGTAGATGGCCTATATCAATTGTTTTGGGGGGCTTGCATTAATTAATGTTGAATACGTATATATTCTGTGTTTTGTTTCTCCAGATATAAATGACTAAAAGCGTTAATTTGAATATATATATATATATATATATATATATATATATATATATATATATATATATATATATATATATATATATATATATATATATATATAAAGTAGAGAACTAAAAGCGAACTTTTAGGAAAGGTAAAACCTATTGTGAAAAGTATACAGCTCAATATACCGGATAGAGCAGATAGATAGATAGAAGGATGAAAAAGAATTAGAAAAGCGACGGAGGCAGATCTGTTTTCAATTCAGTTGCTCAATGCAAGGTATATTCCGCAAAAAAGCAATTTATTAAATTAATTTTTTCCTTAAGCCAGGCTTTTCAAAGATCAAAATCTTATCATCAGAGGAAATTGCTGGGATAGATAAGTTGGCGAAAAGCCAAGATTTAATATATATATATATATATATATATATATATATATATATATATATATATATATATATATAAGATTATTTTTATTTATACATAATTTACATAAACTGTGACACTGGCATGTCGATGTTATCGATCAACAGCTGTTAGAAACTGAGATCTCACCAGGTAGTATAAAAATCTAATCCTTCCCTTAGGTCATATGTAGAAAGAAAGGTTCTTTCCAGATATGACCTAAGAGAAATATCAGATTGTTATTCTTCCTGATGAGATCTCAGCTTTTAACAGCTGTTGATCGATAACATCGACATGCCAGTGTCGCATATTATGTACATGTATGTATAAATAAAAATAATCATATATATAAAAGCTCTATGTTATATTAAGCACTCTCTATAAGCCCAGTTGAAATTCTTTGGATTTTTATTTCATTTTATTTATTTTATTTCATTTTTATTGGATTTATTTCATCGGTTGTGGGCTTCGACGTTGTCTGATTGTGGAAATAATTATATATATCTTCTCACATTCAAAAATCTAATATTTATTTGCTCGCTTGGTTAACTTGTTGGATGACATCGTCCTAGCGAGTATAAAATCCTACTTGTGAGACATCAGTCTGGGTTCTCAGTAATTGTATGACTACACCCCTTGTTGAGAAGAGTAGGTACATTCCACAGTCAGCCATCGCCGCGGTTTGCTTAATCTGTGTAAGTAAGTTAATATATTTTCTTGTATGTGGCGAGGTAGTTCAGTGATAGAGTACTCATCTCGCATGCAAGTGACTCGGGTTTCGAATCCTGAGTTCGGATATGTTCTACTGATGAGCCCAAAGGAGGGCGAAACTCGAGTCTAGGACTTCCGGTTGTTTCTTTCAGAAAAGAAAAAAAAGAATTTATTTTGTTTCTCCTTACACACACTACTACCTCCTCCCCTCCCTCTTTTTCTCTTCCTTTTTCTTTTTCTTTTCTTTGTCTTTCCTTTTCTTTTTTTCTCCCCATTTTTGTATAAATTACCTGTGTTTTTGATAATAAAGTTTTTAGTAATTGTATGACTACACCCCTTGTTGAGAAAAGTAGGTTCATTCCACAGTCGGCCTTCACCGCGGTTTGCTTAATCTGTGTAAGTAAGTTAATAAATTTTCTTGTATGTGGCGAGGTAGTTCGGTGGCAGAGTACTTATCTCGCATGCAAGTGACTCGGGTTTCGAATCCTGAGTTCGGATATGTTCTACTTATGAGCCCAAAGGCGGGCAAAACTCGAGTCAAAGACTTCCGGTTTGTGGCTTTCATGAGGTGTGGGCTGCGATCTATCTAAACGGATAAATGCGAAAGCTTTTCGTTTATTACCATAAAATCGGTTTACCGTTATTTAAACCAATAATACACTATAGAATTTTGAAATACTTTTTATATAGCAGAGACGAACGATCTAAGGACAATCATTGTATTGGCTAATTTGCATATCTATTTTTTAATCAGATCATAATAAATTAATATTTGATGTTATTCATCTCTAATTTTATTGTATTATTTTGTCTGCACATGTAAAATAGTTTAGTCATCAATTAAAATGATTTAAATGATTTAATAAAAAAAAATAATAACTTAACGAAAACTATTCTTAACAAGAATTGTTACGGACCGACATAAGCGAAAAAGAAAAAAAGGTGGAAAATGGTGGCTGGCTAGCAAGTTAGCGACTGACTGGCTGTCTCTATCTCTTTCTGGCTAGCTATCTGCCTGTCTGCCTCCTTTTCCTCTCTCCATCTCTCTTTCTCATGATAACGACGCCATATTTTAAAAAAATTGTTTTTAAATTCACGTCTGGGAACCGAAACTACACTTTGATCTAAGTAAAAAGGAACTATAAAAAAAGTAATGTTTTTATGACCAGGCATTTTTAAATGAATAAAAAAACTGTTTCAGTCTATTACTGTATTATTTTTTGATAGGATGAGCAGTGTAGTATCAGTTCTGTTCTCATGAGATCATCCTCCCAGGAATTACCTCCTCTTTTAAAAGGATGTCGGTTTAATCCTCCCAGGTATTACATCTTCTTTTGATGGTGAGTTAATGTAGTATCTGTGTGTTGACCATCATCCCAGGTACTTCCTACTCCTTTTGGGGGAGGGTAGTGTAGTATCTTTTCTGTTTTTCTTTCTCCTGTTCATGGGAAAGATCCTCCCATGGGTTTTCTCCTCTATTTCGGAGAAGGTTTAGTAGTTTATGCTCTGGTGCAATTAAATCATCCTACCACGTATTACCTCCTCCTTTAAGGGTCACTGTATGTAGTTCGTTCATCACGACATCCTCCAGCTTAGCAAAAATATGTAACCAAATATGTTACCAATATTTTTGCTAGTATATATATATATATATATATATATATATATATATATATATATATATATATATATATATATATATATATATTTCTTATAATAAGATATCATTTACATTAGTTTTACCTTAAAATAGATTCCATGAAAAATGCCAGTATACTGAAATCATAAACCCTTCATAGGGTTAAGATGAAAATTCATATACACTAAATGTACAAAAGCAAAGAAATTCCCAAATTTTTACACATTTATTGTAATTAAGGGTATGCGAGCACAACAGGGCTATGTATTTTACTGGTAGGAATTTTTCTTCA
>OY744545.1:1846614-1859114 GCA_963556195.1 Sepiola atlantica
GGCCGATGTAACCTCCGACCTTTTTCAAGATTGATAATTTGGGTACTGTTCCAGATGACGCGCCTAATTTCCGTGACTTCGTGTCGACAACGATCGGGCAGGTCGCGGAAGCGCCCGAGAGTTACCGAGACAAAAACGCCAAGCGTTGATGGAAGGCTTGCAGACGATAATATAAGACGAATAAATTCAAAGAAAAAATACATAGATAAAAAGATAAAAACCGAACAAACTGGGGGGGGGGGGGGGTAAAATCAAACATTTTCAATCAAATGTGTAGAAAGAATAAAACAATTTTTTTTGGGGGGGGGGATGTTGTCAATGTTTTCTTTTTCATTTGTTTCGCTGTTTTTCTTTTTAGGGTCTATGGTTAGGGCTCCCGTTAGGGTTAGGGCTCCCGTTCTTAGCGATAGCCAAGCCATGCATTCAAACTGCCAAGCTCTAACTGGAAGACCGGCAGACGATAATATAAGACGAATAAATTCAAATAAAAAATACATAGATTAAAATCATTTTTTTTTGGGGGGGGGGGAGGGGGGGTTACAATTTTGTCAATGTTTTTATAAGATAAAAGAAAGAAAAAAAATGATATTTCGTCAGCGCCGGGCGCTTCCGTGACATGCCCGATCGTTGTCGACGCGAAGTCACGGAAATCAGGCGCGTCATTTGGAAAAGTACCATAATTTGAATTCTTCGGATTATTCCAACTACTGTTCTTATCTTGAGTGTAATCATCACAACGTTTCGGCCGATGTAACCTCCGACCTTCTTCAGGTATATCTTGTCGAATTCGGGAATCTTTATGCTTAACTCGGGAATCTGTACGGAAGTTCGAACGGAACCCTTTATTTAATCCCCGGGGGTAACTTGTTCTCGTCCCGTCAGTCATGTCTTAAGTAATTCGCAATGTTATTCTGAGTATCGCCCGCACAGAAGACTGTCACTTAGAACTGAATGTTACTTAGTACTTTATCCGTTACGCCACGGCTTGGTTTAACATTCTGTACAGATTTCCGCGTTCGACAGGAAGATTCTCGAGTTCGACAAGATACACCTGAATAAGGTCGGAGGTTACATCGGCCGAAACGTTGTGAGAATCACACTCAAGATGAGAACAGTAGTCTGGATAATCCAAATAATACATGTAGTATTTGTCGGGAGTTACCTGTATCAATTGGATACCCGTTTACAGACGCGGAAAACAAGGAATAAATTAATGGTCTATTCTAAAATATTAATGTGGGGTTGGGGAGGAGGGGGACGCCCCCACTTGCGGGTTCATACCTTTCTCAACGAATGCGTAATTGAATACGATAGGATTTGAACTCAGTATAGCTGATTTCATAGTCCACAGCGATTCCCATTAGAGGAATCACGCAACCCGAAAGAGAAATGAAGAAAGACAGAGGGGAGGGAAGGGGAACGGAGGGGATTGGGGAGGAGAGGAGATTGGGGAGAACCTCTTGAATCAAGTCAATAACATTTTTGCTCCGATTTTTGTTGGGTTTTATTTCAGTTTTTCGGCTATTTTTTTGTTATTATTCGAGTGACAAGTATTCTCGTCTCTCCTGGACGAGGTTCTCGTTGGCTCGTCAATTTTTCCTCTGCGGTTCGCGTTAAAACCCTCCAAAAACCCACGTTTTCAACCCTCCTCACCCCGCTAACCCATCAAAACCCAGCCCTCGCCGCTCTCCGCCTATGCAGGGACCACCTACACACATCGTTTTCCAGTCCGAAATCGAAATACTGAGGTAACAATTCTTTATTTCTTGATTATAGCCCCGGGGTAAACTTTGGTATGAGCACCGAGGGAAAAAGTGGACCGGTGAAGTGGGGGTTGGGGGTCTTTTTCTCCAAACGACAAGCCATTAGTCGAGACCATGCAACTTACCTTTAAATTAGGAGATCGCCCCGAGACAAGTTCGTCGCACGATGAGTTGTGAATGTGTGCTTGGGAGTTGGGCTAAGGGTGTTAACAAAAAATATTGAAATTAAAAATATGTCGAAGGAAAACGAAAAAGAAAGAATATGGCTAGTTGTTGGCGGATGAATTACACGCGTGCGCTTAATGTAGCAAATTTAATATGACTTGATATTTATTTATTGTAATCAGTATTATTTCGTTTTGTTTTTTTTGTTTCTGTTCGTTCGATAAGGAATTGGCGGTGGATTTTGAGGCAAGGGGAATCTGTTGTCTGTTACGCTAAAAAGTTAAACTTAGAAATCGGGGAGAGGTTGTGGAAAAAGATGTAAGAGACAGACGAAGATATATATATATATATATATATATATATATATATATATATATATATATATATGTATCCGTGCTTGCATGATATATATGTATCCGTGCTTGCATGATATCTTTTCCCTATATCATCATCCTGATGAAGTCTTATAAATAAAGACGAAACGTTGATGTACACATAAAAAAACATCCAGTTTTTTGGTTTTCCTTTTTCATTTTACCATCACGTCGGATTACCTTCATCCTTCTCTTCCCATATATATATATATATATATATATATATAGAGAGAGAGATAGAGAGAGATAGAGAGAGATAGAGAGAGAGAGATAGAGAGAGATAGGGAGAGAGAGTTGTCTGTTAAAGCTAAACTTAGAAATGCGGATAGGAGTTGTGGAGAGAGAGAGAGAGAAAGAGAGAGATAAACTGGGGGGAGTTAGGGACAAACAGAGAAAGTGTGTGTGTAAGAGAGAGAGAGATAGAGAGAGAGAGAGAGAGAGAGAGAGAGAGAGAGAGAAAGTATGTAAGAAAGAGTGTGAAGAACGTGGATTGTCTTCGACATTAAAAACAAAACTTAGAAATCGAGGTAGGAGTAATGCAGAGAAAGAGAGAGGGGGAGGGAGAGAGGGATAGAAGGAGTGAGGGAGGACAGTGAGAGAATGCCAGAGATGGAGAGGGGGAGAGGGGAGAGGGAGAAGGTGGTGGAAGGGGATAGCGAGAGAGAGGGAGAAGGATAGTGAGAGAAGGAGAGAGAGAGAGAGAGGGAGAGTGGTAGAGGAAGAAGGGGGTTGAAGGGGATACAGAGAGAGAGAGAGAGAGAGGGAGAGGGGGAGAGGGGGAAAGGTGGAAGGGGCGGAAGGGGATACACAGAGAGAGGGGGAGGGAGAAAGGGATAGAGAGAGAAGGAAGGAGGATAGTGAGAGAAGGAGAGAGAAAGGGAGAGGGGGAGAGGGAGAAGGGGGGTGGAAGAGGATAGAGAGTGAGAGGGAGAAGGATAGTGAGGAGAGGAGAGAAAGAGAGGGGTAGAGAGAGAAGGGAGTGGAAGGGGATAGAGAGAGAGAGAGGGGGAGGGAGGGAGATAGGGAGGGAGAGAGGGATAGAGAAAGAGGGGGAGGATGATAGTGAGAGAAGGAGAGGGAAAGGGGGAGAGAGAGAAGATGTGGAAGGGGAGAGACAGAGAGAGAGAGAGGGGGGAAGGGAGATTGAGAGGGAGATAGGGATAGAAAGAGAGAGAGAGGGAGAGGGAGAGGGAGATAGGGATAGAGAGAGAGAGAGAGGGAGAGGGAGAGGGAGAGGGAGAGGGAGAGGGAGGGAGGGGAAAGAGAAAATTGATTGTTACGTTAAAACCTTAACTTAGAAATCAAGGCGAAGCGGTGAAGAAAGATAGCGAGAGATATTATATTTTGGGAATTTTTAGATGAGGATGGATAATTCGTATAATTCGTATAATTCGTATCATTCGGAATACTCTTCTCATCTTGGATGTTATTGTCACAACGTTTCGGCCGAGTCAACCTCCGACTTTCTTCAAGAGCATTATTATTTAATCCACTGGGGTAGCTTTCTCTCGTCCAGTCAGCCATGACCGAGTAGAAGTTTGAAGTAATTCGTAATTGTTTTCTTAGTATAGCCCCCCCTCTGAAAAGATTTTGAAAAGGAGGTTTGCCCGTCTTCCACACAACTATGACAGTTTCACCGGATTTGTTTGCCAAACATCCTAGAATAACACCCCAAGAGGCTGACGCACGTAATACATACCTGGATTTGATGCTCAAAGAAGAAAATTATAAGTAGTACCAAAAGCTCTATGAAGCTGATCCTTTTGTTGAAAGTACCATCGAAGTAGACGAGAGACTCATGACCCCCCTTTCAGATTGACGTCAACGGAAATGGCAAAATCTGTCGGAGAAAACTGATATGACGAAGAATAGAAAAAAAGAATCGAGTCTTATCTAGAAAAATCAGCTACAATGCAACAACAGTACACCGTCACTGTTGTTGCATCATCACTGTTGCACATCATCACTGTTGCACATCATCACTGTTGCACATCATCACTGTTGCACATCATCACTGTTGAACACTATCACTGTTGCACATCATCACTGTTGAACATCATCACTGTTTCACATCATCCATGTTGCACATCATCATTGTTGCACATCAGCACTGTTGCACATCATCATTGTTGAACATCATCACTGTTGCACATCAGCACTGTTGCACATCATCATTGTTACACATCAGCACTGTTGCACATCATCATTGTTACACATCAGCACTGTTGCACATCATCATTGTTACACATCAGCACTGTTGCACATCATCATTGTTGAACATCATCACTGTTGCACACCATCACTGTTGAACATAATCACTGTTGCACATCATCATTGTTGCACATCATCACTGTTGCACATCAGCACTGTTGCACATCATCATTGTTACACATCATCACTGTTGCACATCATCACTGTTGAACACCATCACTGTTGAACACCATCACTGTTGAACATAATCACTGTTTCACATCATCCATGTTGCACATCATCACTGTTGAACACCATCACTGTTGCACATAATCACTGTTGAACATCATCACTGTTGAACACCATCACTGTTGAACATCATCACTGTTGCACACCATCACTGTTGCACATCATCACTGTTGAACACCATCACTGTTGAACACCATCACTGTTGCACATAATCACTGTTGCACATCATCACTGTTGCACATCAGCACTGTTGCACATCATCATTGTTACACATCAGCACTGTTGCACATCATCATTGTTGAACATCATCACTGTTGCACACCATCACTGTTGCACATCATCATTGTTGAACACCATCACTGTTGAACACCATCACTGTTGAACATCATCACTGTTTCACATCATCCATGTTGCACATCATCACTGTTGCACACCATCACTGTTGAACACCATCACTGTTGCACATAATCACTGTTGCACATCATCACTGTTGCACATCATCATTGTTGAACATCATCACTGTTGCACACCATCACTGTTGCACATCATCACTGTTGCACATCATCACTGTTGCACATCATCATTGTTGAACATCATCACTGTTGCACATCATCACTGTTGAACACCATCACTGTTGAACACCATCACTGTTGCACATAATCACTGTTGCACATCATCATTGTTACACATCAGCACTGTTGCACATCATCATTGTTGAACATCATCACTGTTGCACATCAGCACTGTTGCACATCATCATTGTTACACATCAGCACTGTTGCACATCATCATTGTTGAACATCATCACTGTTGCACATCATCACTGTTGAACACCATCACTGTTGAACACCATCACTGTTGCACATCATCACTATTGCACACCATCACTGTTGCACACCATCTCCGTTGCACATAATCACTGTTGCACATAATCACTGTTGAACATCATCACTGTTGAACACCATCACTGTTGCACATCATCACTGTTGAACACCATCACTGTTGCACATCATAACTGTTGAACATAATCACTGTTGAACATAATCACTGTTGCACATCATCACTGTTGCACATCATCACTGTTGAACATCAGCACTGTTGCACATCATCCATGTTGCACATCATCATTGTTGCACATCAGCACTGTTGCACATCATCATTGTTGAACATCATCACTGTTGAACATAATCACTGTTGAACATAATCACTATTGCACATCATCATTGTTGCACATCATCACTGTTGCACATCAGCACTGTTGCACATCATCATTCTTACACATCAGCACTGTTGCACATCATCATTGTTGAACATCATCACTGTTGCACATCATCACTGTTGAACACCATCACTGTTGAACACCATCACTGTTGCACATCATCACTATTGCACACCATCACTGTTGCACACCATCTCCGTTGCACATAATCACTGTTGCACATAATCACTGTTGAACATCATCACTGTTGAACACCATCACTGTTGCACATCATCACTGTTGAACACCATCACTGTTGCACATCATCACTGTTGAACATAATCACTGTTGAACATAATCACTGTTGCACATCATCACTGTTGCACATCATCACTGTTGAACATCAGCACTGTTGCACATCATCCATGTTGCACATCATCATTGTTGCACATCAGCACTGTTGCACATCATCATTGTTGAACATCATCACTGTTGCACATCATCATTGTTGAACACCATCACTGTTGCACATCATCATTGTTGAACATCATCACTGTTGAACACCATCACTGTTGCACATCATCATTGTTGAACATCATCACTGTTGCACATCATCATTGTTGAACATCATCACTGTTGCACATCATCACTGTTGAACACCATCACTGTTGAACACCATCACTGTTGAACACCATCACTGTTGCACATCATCATTGTTGAACATCATCACTGTTGCACATCATCATTGTTGAACATCATCACTGTTGCACATCATCACTGTTGAACACCATCACTGTTGAACACCATCACTGTTGAACACCATCACTGTTGCACATCATCATTGTTGAACATCATCACTGTTGCACATCATCATTGTTGAACATCATCACTGTTGCACATCATCACTGTTGAACACCATCACTGTTGAACACCATCACTGTTGCACATAATCACTGTTGCACATCATCATTGTTACACATCATCACTGTTGCACATCATCATTGTTGAACATCAGCACTGTTGCACATCATCACTGTTGAACACCATCACTGTTGAACATCATCACTGTTGAACACCATCACTGTTGCACATCATCATTGTTGAACATCATCACTGTTGCACATCATCATTGTTGAACATCATCACTGTTGCACATCATCACTGTTGAACACCATCACTGTTGCACATCATAACTGTTGAACATAATCACTGTTGAACATAATCACTGTTGCACATCATCACTGTTGCACATCATCACTGTTGAACATCAGCACTGTTGCACATCATCCATGTTGCACATCATCATTGTTGCACATCAGCACTGTTGCACATCATCATTGTTGAACATCATCACTGTTGAACATAATCACTGTTGAACATAATCACTGTTGCACATCATCACTGTTGCACATCATCACTGTTGCACATCAGCACTGTTGCACATCATCATTCTTACACATCAGCACTGTTGCACATCATCATTGTTGAACATCATCACTGTTGCACATCATCACTGTTGAACACCATCACTGTTGAACACCATCACTGTTGCACATCATCACTATTGCACACCATCACTGTTGCACACCATCTCCGTTGCACATAATCACTGTTGCACATAATCACTGTTGAACATCATCACTGTTGAACACCATCACTGTTGCACATCATCACTGTTGAACACCATCACTGTTGCACATCATCACTGTTGAACATAATCACTGTTGAACATAATCACTGTTGCACATCATCACTGTTGCACATCATCACTGTTGCACATCAGCACTGTTGCACATCATCATTGTTGAACATCATCACTGTTGCACATCATCCATGTTGCACATCATCATTGTTGCACATCAGCACTGTTGCACATCATCATTGTTGAACATCATCACTGTTGCACATCATCATTGTTGAACACCATCACTGTTGCACATCATCATTGTTGAACATCATCACTGTTGAACACCATCACTGTTGCACATCATCATTGTTGAACATCATCACTGTTGCACATCATCATTGTTGAACATCATCACTGTTGCACATCATCATTGTTGAACACCATCACTGTTGCACATCATCATTGTTGAACATCATCACTGTTGAACACCATCACTGTTGCACATCATCATTGTTGAACATCATCACTGTTGCACATCATCATTGTTGAACATCATCACTGTTGCACATCATCACTGTTGAACACCATCACTGTTGAACACCATCACTGTTGAACACCATCACTGTTGCACATCATCATTGTTGAACATCATCACTGTTGCACATCATCATTGTTGAACATCATCACTGTTGCACATCATCACTGTTGAACACCATCACTGTTGAACACCATCACTGTTGCACATAATCACTGTTGCACATCATCATTGTTACACATCATCACTGTTGCACATCATCATTGTTGAACATCATCACTGTTGCACATCATCACTGTTGAACACCATCACTGTTGAACATCATCACTGTTGAACACCATCACTGTTGCACATCATCATTGTTGAACATCATCACTGTTGCACATCATCATTGTTGAACATCATCACTGTTGAACATCATCACTGTTGAACACCATCACTGTTGCACATCATCATTGTTGAACATCATCACTGTTGCACATCATCACTGTTGAACACCATCACTGTTGAACACCATCACTGTTGAACACCATCACTGTTGCACATCATCATTGTTGAACATCATCACTGTTGCACATCATCATTGTTGAACATCAGCACTGTTGAACATCATCACTGTTGAACACCATCACTGTTGAACATCATCACTGTTGAACACCATCACTGTTGCACATCATCATTGTTGAACATCATCACTGTTGCACATCATCATTGTTGAACATCATCACTGTTGCACATCATCACTGTTGAACACCATCACTGTTGCACATCATAACTGTTGAACATCATCACTGTTGAACATCATCACTGTTGCACATCATCACTGTTGAACACCATCACTGTTGCACATCATCATTGTTGAACATCATCACTGTTGCACATCATCATTGTTGAACATCATCACTGTTGCACATCATCACTGTTGAACACCATCACTGTTGAACACCATCACTGTTGCACATAATCACTGTTGCACATCATCATTGTTACACATCATCACTGTTGCACATCATCATTGTTGAACATCATCACTGTTGCACATCATCACTGTTGAACACCATCACTGTTGAACATCATCACTGTTGAACACCATCACTGTTGCACATCATCATTGTTGAACATCATCACTGTTGCACATCATCATTGTTGAACATCATCACTGTTGCACATCATCACTGTTGAACACCATCACTGTTGAACACCATCACTGTTGCACATAATCACTGTTGCACATCATCATTGTTACACATCAGCACTGTTGCACATCATCATTGTTGAACATCATCACTGTTGCACATCAGCACTGTTGCACATCATCATTGTTACACATCAGCACTGTTGCACATCATCATTGTTGAACATCATCACTGTTGCACATCATCACTGTTGAACACCATCACTGTTGAACATCATCACTGTTGAACACCATCACTGTTGAACACCATCACTGTTGCACATCAGCACTGTTGAACATCATCATTGTTGAACATCATCACTGTTGAACATAATCACTGTTGCACATCATCACTGTTGCACATCATCACTGTTGCACATCAGCACTGTTGCACATCATCATTCTTACACATCAGCACTGTTGCACATCATCATTGTTGAACATCATCACTGTTGCACATCATCACTGTTGAACACCATCACTG
The DNA here is from genome assembly GCA_963556195.1 of Sepiola atlantica. Taxonomy (NCBI): domain Eukaryota; kingdom Metazoa; phylum Mollusca; class Cephalopoda; order Sepiida; family Sepiolidae; genus Sepiola; species Sepiola atlantica. Next base: position 1,856,374 of record OY744545.1, read on the forward strand.
TTGAACACCATCACTGTTGCACATCATCACTATTGCACACCATCACTGTTGCACACCATCTCCGTTGCACATAATCACTGTTGCACATAATCACTGTTGAACATCATCACTGTTGAACACCATCACTGTTGCACATCATCACTGTTGAACACCATCACTGTTGCACATCATCACTGTTGAACATAATCACTGTTGAACATAATCACTGTTGCACATCATCACTGTTGCACATCATCACTGTTGAACATCAGCACTGTTGCACATCATCCATGTTGCACATCATCATTGTTGCACATCAGCACTGTTGCACATCATCATTGTTGAACATCATCACTGTTGAACATAATCACTGTTGAACATAATCACTGTTGCACATCATCACTGTTGCACATCATCACTGTTGCACATCATCACTGTTGCACATCAGCACTGTTGCACATCATCATTGTTACACATCAGCACTGTTGCACATCATCATTGTTGAACATCATCACTGTTGCACATCATCACTGTTGAACACCATCACTGTTGAACACCATCACTGTTGCACATCATCACTATTGCACACCATCACTGTTGCACACCATCTCCGTTGCACATAATCACTGTTGCACATAATCACTGTTGAACATCATCACTGTTGAACACCATCACTGTTGCACATCATCACTGTTGAACACCATCACTGTTGCACATCATCACTGTTGAACATAATCACTGTTGAACATAATCACTGTTGCACATCATCACTGTTGCACATCATCACTGTTGAACATCAGCACTGTTGCACATCATCCATGTTGCACATCATCATTGTTGCACATCAGCACTGTTGCACATCATCATTGTTGAACATCATCACTGTTGAACATAATCACTGTTGAACATAATCACTGTTGCACATCATCACTGTTGCACATCATCACTGTTGCACATCATCACTGTTGCACATCAGCACTGTTGCACATCATCATTGTTACACATCAGCACTGTTGCACATCATCATTGTTGAACATCATCACTGTTGCACATCATCACTGTTGAACACCATCACCTTTGCACATCATCACTGTTGCACATCATCACTGTTGAACACCATCACTGTTGCACATCATCACTATTGCACACCATCACTGTTGCACACCATCTCCGTTGCACATAATCACTGTTGCACATAATCACTGTTGAACATCATCACTGTTGAACACCATCACTGTTGCACATCATCACTGTTGAACACCATCACTGTTGCACATCATCACTGTTGCACATCATCACTGTTGAACATAATCACTGTTGCACATCATCACTGTTGCACATCATCATTGTTGAACATCATCACTGTTTCACATCATCCATGTTGCACATCATCATTGTTGCACATCAGCACTGTTGCACATCATCATTGTTGAAAATCATCACTGTTACACATCAGCACTGTTGCACATCATCATTGTTACACATCAGCACTGTTGCACATCATCATTGTTGAACATCATCACTGTTGCACACCATCACTATTGCACACCATCACTGTTGCACACCATCTCCGTTGCACATAATCACTGTTGCACATAATCACTGTTGCACATCATCACTGTTGCACATCATCACTGTTGCACATCATCACTGTTGAACATAATCACTGTTGAACACCATCACTGTTGCACATCATCACTGTTGCACATCATCACTGTTGCACATCATCACTGTTGAACATAATCACTGTTGAACACCATCACTGTTGCACATCATCACTGTTGCACATCATCACTGTTGCACATCATCACTGTTGAACATAATCACTGTTGAACACCATCATTGTTGCACATCATCACTGTTGCACATCATCACTGTTGAACATAATCACTGTTGAACACCATCACTGTTGCACATCATCACTGTTGCACACCATCACTATTGCACATCATCACTGTTGAACACTATCACTGTTGCACATCATCACTGTTGAACACCATCACTGTTGCCCATCATCACTGTTGAACACCATCACTATTGCACATCATCACTGTTGAACACTATCACTGTTGCACATCATCACTGTTGAACATCATCACTGTTTCACATCATCCATGTTGCACATCATCATTGTTGCACATCAGCACTGTTGCACATCATCATTGTTGAACATCATCACTGTTACACATCAGCACTGTTGCACATCATCATTGTTACACATCAGCACTGTTGCACATCATCATTGTTGAACATCATCACTGTTGAACATCATCACTGTTGCACATCATCATTGTTGCACATCATCACTGTTGAACACCATCACTATTGCACACCATCACTGTTGCACACCATCTCCGTTGCACATAATCACTGTTGCACATAATCACTGTTGCACATCATCACTGTTGCACATCATCACTGTTGCACATCATCACTGTTGAACATAATCACTGTTGAACACCATCACTGTTGCACATCATCACTGTTGCACATCATCACTGTTGCACATCATCACTGTTGAACACCATCACTGTTGCACATCATCACTGTTGCCCATCATCACTGTTGCACATCATCACTGTTGCACATCATCACTGTTGCACATCAGTTTTTACTCAGTAGGAAGTGCACTAGCAAACAGCAAAAAAACAAACATAAACCTACTTTAATATTCCCAGAGCATTGGACTGACTGAGCCGTTCTTAAAGAACTTGATATCCGCATCAATATCCTTAAGTCTTGTAAAGCCATCAGCCTTGATT
>OY744545.1:1866614-1871614 GCA_963556195.1 Sepiola atlantica
TTAATTTTTTCTTTCTTTCATACATTAATTCTTTCTTTCTTTCATACATCAATTCTTTCTTTCTTTCATACATTAATTTTTTCTTTCTTTCATACAATAATTCTTTCTTTCTTTCATACATTAATTCTTTCTTTCTTTCATACATCAATTCTTTCTTTCTTTCATACAATAATTCTTTCTTTCTTTCATACATTAATTCTTTCTTTCTTTCATACATTAATTTTTTCTTTCTTTCATACATTAATTCTTTCTTTCTTTCATACAATAATTCTTTCTTTCTTTCATACAATAATTCTTTCTTTCATACATTAATTATTTATTTCTTTTATACAATAATTATTTCTTTTTTTCATACATTAATTCTTTCTTTCTTACATACATTAATTCTTTCTTTCTTTCATACATTAATTCTTTGTGTGTTTTATACATTAATTATTTCTTTCTTTCATACATTAATACTTTCTTTCTTTCATACATTAATTCTTTCTTTCTTTTATACATACATTCTTTCTTTCTTTCATACATTAATACTTTCTTTCTTTCATACATTAATTCTTTCTTTCTTTCATACATTAATTCTTACTTTCTTTCATACATCAATTCCTTCTTTCTTTCATACATTAATTTTTTCTTTATTTCATACAATAATTCTTTCTTTCTTTCATACATTATTTTTTTCTTTCTTTCATACATTAATTCTTTCTTTCTTTCATACAATAATTCTTTCTTTCTTTCATACATCAATTCTTTCTTTCTTTCGTACATTAATTCTTTCTTTCTTTCATACATTAATTCTTTCTTTCTTTCATACATTAATTCTTTCTTTCTTTCATACATTAATTCTTTCTTTCATACATTAATTCTTTCTTTCTTTTATACATTAATTCTTTCTTTCTTTCATACATTCATTCTTTCTTTCCTTCATACATTACTTCTTTCTTTCTTTCATACATTAATTTATTCTTTCTTTCATACATTAATTCTTTCTTTCATACATTAATTCTTTCTTTCATACATTAATTCTTTCTTTCTTTCATACATTACTTCTTTCTTTCTTTCATACATTAATTCTTTCTTTCTTTCATACATTAATTCTTTCTTTCTTTCATACATTACTTCTTTCTTTCTTTCATACATTAATTCTTTCTTTCTTTCATACATTAATTCTTTCTTTCTTTCATACATTACTTCTTTCTTTCTTTCATACATTAATTCTTTCTTTCTTTCATACATTAATTCTTTATTCATTTCATTCATTCCTTCTTTTTTTTCATTCATTTATTCCTCTATTATTTTTATCCTTCTTATCATCTACTTCTTCTTTTTTTTCTTTCTTTTTAGTCTTTTTGTCTCCCTTCTAATTTTTTCCCTTTTCTCCTTTCTCATTATTGTCTATTCTTAATAGCCTTTCTTCTAAAACATTATACTCTCTTTCATTTTTCATGATCCCACTTCTTTGATCTATCCTTTTTCTTCTCTTATTTTTCTTTCTCGTCTTTTTCTTCTAACATTCTCTTTTCTTCTAATCTACCCATTAAAAAGATTACTGTATCCTGAATTGATCTCAATACATCCTTTTACACAGCGTATTTTCGACAATTCTTTTTCCTCTGTTCTTTCATCTATTCCTTCTTCTTTTGTTCATTTATTCATTCATTCATTTATTTATTCCTTCCTTCTTTTTTCCTTCTTTTTCTACATTCATTCATTCATTCATTTATTCCTTCCTTCCTTCTTTTTTCCTTCTTTTTCTACATTCATTCATTCATTCATTTATTCCTTCCTTCCTTCTTTTTTCCTTCTTTTTATACATTCATTCATTCATTCATTTATTCCTTCCTTCCTTCTTTTTTCCTTCTTTTTCCTACATTCATTCCTTCATTCTTTTTTCATTAATTCATTATTAATTTTTTTCTTTATTTTTTCTTTTTATCAGTCATTTCTTCTTTCATATGTTTATTATTTATTTTTGTTAATTTTCCTCATTTATTCATTCAATCCTTACTTCTTTACTTTATCCTTTCTTTCTTTCTTTTCATTCGTTGTTTTATTCTTTCTTTCTTTCTATTTATTCATTGTTTTATTCTTTCTTTCTTTATTTCCTTCATATATCATTTTTTACTTTCATTTCTATCTTTTATTCATTCCTTTTTTCTTTCCTTCATTCATTCCATTTTTCTTTTCTTTTATCTGTTCTTTCTTTTCCTTCATTGTTTTATTCTTTCTTACTTTCTTTCCTTTATTCATTCCTTTTTCTTTCTTTCATTCATTCTTTTTTTATTTCTTTTCTATCTTATATTTATTCCTTTTTCTTTTCTTCATTCATTCTTGTCTTTTTCCTTCATCTTTTCTTTTTTTCTTTTCATTCATTGCTTTATTCTTTCTTTTTATTTCCTTCCTTCCTTCTTCTTTTCTTTTTTTCTTTTCATTCATTGCTTTATTCTTTCTTTTTTATTTCCTTTCTTTCATTCTTTTTTTCTTTTTTCTTTTCACGCCCCTTTCTTTCCTATTGTTCGTTCACCCGTTATTTATTTATTTATATTTACATTATCGTTCTTTCTTTCGTCATTTCTTTCTGTTTTTCTTTCTTTCTTTGAATTGTAAAGGGGAAAAGAGAAAGAATTTGAAAAGAAAAAGAGAACCACATAAGTAAGTCCGCTTTTTTCGTCCAAGTGCGACACGGAATTTCTAAGCAGCGGGAGTTTAGAAATATGTGAAGCAGGCTGTAGAGTGGCCACTTAACATAAGCTGTCATTTAACGTGCATGATTCGTGAAACAGAGAGAGAGAGAGAGAGAGAGAGAGAGAGAGAGAGAGAGAGAGAGAGAGAGAGAGCATGGACGGCGGCACCGGGGGGGGGGGCTCAAGCCCCCCCCCCACGTTTTGACTTGTCCCCCCCCCACTTTACGGTCATCAATAATGAAGTTATATATGCATGTGTTTAACCACTTTTTAGGAGAGCCCCCACTTTTATAACTGTCCCGCCAGTCCTGAAGAGAGAGAGAGAGAGAGAGAGAGAGAGAGAGAGAGAGAGAGAGAGAGAGGGGGAAGGCGGCGTGAAAAATCTCTCTCTCTCTCTCACTTTCTTAATCATTAGATATGTATCGAGAAAATAAACTGATGATGGTTATTTTTTTCGTTTTTGTTATTAATCGAGTCGTGTTTCGGCATATAGCTCACGAAGATTGTGCCTCATGATTTTCTCGTCTGCGTGAATTTCTCATCGTTGATCGTAGCTATTACGTAGCCTGATGAATTGCAGGTTTCACCACCAACACCGAATGCAGCAAGACTGAGCGGTTGCATGCAAAGTCGGGGAAAGTTTTTTTTTTTGGGGGGGGTCAACCTCAATAGGGAGCTGTGCAGCGAGATGTCTGTTTACATTAGTTTTAAATTTCTGCATGTCAGTACCGTCAGGAAAACAGGGGACAGGGAGGGAGTTCCAGAGTTCAGCAGCACGCGGAAAGAAGCTTTTGGAGTAGAAAGCTCTTCGGCATCTGGGGACCTCCACAGTGAATGGATGGGATTTGGCAGATTGTCGAGTTGGTCAAGTGAATTTACGTCGTGGGGGTACCAGAGCATTAAGTTTATCAGAGCACAATCCATGTAAAACAGGCACAAGAAAGCAACATTGCGGATATGGGACAGGGGCTGGAGCTTGGTGGATAGTGAGGGACCTATTCAGTTGGTGACTCTTTTTTGGATCTTGTCTAAGAGGGAAAGACTAGCGGATGATGCACCAGCCCAGATGTGACAACACTACTCCATGCATGGGCGGATGGTAGCTTTGTAGAGATATAGGATAATGTCAGATGTGAGAAGTTTACTGGCACGGTAGAGAAAGGTTACCTTATTTGCAGCAGCCCTGGCAATGTTTTCAATGTATTTATTCCAATTAATGTTATCTGTGAAAGTTAGGCCGAGGAATTTGAATGATGAACTCTCAGGTAAGGTGTTATTTGCCATGACAATCGGTGGTTGAAGAGGTTTCTTGTAGTTATTGAAGGAAAGTAGCTTTGTCTTTGCTGCATTAAAAGTTACCATCAATTTTTGATCCCAATCCACTACAGACTGGAGGTCATTTTCTAAGGATTAATCAATTGCCTCAGATATGTGCGCGTCGGTTTTGCCCACATGACGAGAGTAGAGTGTTATGTCGTCAGCAAATATTCCTATCTCAGTCTCAATGACATCAGTGAGGTCATTTATGAAAATCAGGAACAGTAGAGGTCCAAGGATTTATGTCATGTTGTTTGGACGAACGGCAATCGATGACAACCTGGATCTTTCGTTTTGTTAGGAAGGATTTAATTATATTAAATATTTGTCCAGTTATACCATATGAGTGCAGTTTTAGGAGAAGCCCTCCATGCCAGACCTTGTCAAAGGCCTTGGATATATCAAGCGCTACCACCCTAGCTTCATCTCCCTTGTCCAGTGTATGATATATGCGTTCAGAGATGACCGTTAGGATATCTGCGGTAGATCATGATTGTCTAAATCCGTATTGATGATCAGAAAGAAGTTTAGTATTAACTAGGTGCCGGACTATCGCTAGATTGATTAATGATTCAAAGATGGGCGGTAGTTTAGAGGATCAGTTCTATCTCCAGAATTCTTGAAGACTGGTACCACAGAGGCAATATAAGGGTTAAGAAAGGTTGAACCTTAAGGAGCATTGCTGATGCTGGTGTTGTTTTTAATGTTGCTGCTGGAACAAGGGTTCTTCATAGATTTTTTTTATTATTGTTAATTTCCATATTGTTGGATTTCAAAATAAATGATACAAACAAATGATGGTGATTTCTTTTCGTTGTTGCAGTTTTTGTTGTTAAGTGAGCTGAACTTGTGCCTGGAGCTCACGAAGATCGTGCCTCATGGTTGTCTGGTTTGCAAGATGTCCTTCTCGTTAATCGCAACTATTTTCTAATCTGCAGAATTGCAGCTTTTTACCCCCGACACCGAGAACAGCAAGACTCAGCGTTTAAATGCAAAATCGGG
>OY744545.1:1874114-1886614 GCA_963556195.1 Sepiola atlantica
TTCATTGGGGTCAAATACTTCGTCTTCTTAATGCTTAGCCGGAGAAAATACAGAGATAGAGAGACAGAGAGAGCAAAAAAGTGGAAGAGAAAGAAAGAGAAAGAGAGAGGGGGGGGGAAGCGTGAAAAATCGTTCTCCCTCTTTCACAAACACAATTTCTTCATCATCAGATATGGGTATTGAAGAAAAGTGTACGTAAAGAAACTGATCATGGTTATTTTTTGTTGTTGTTGGTAAGTGATTCGGATTAGTGCATAGAGATCACGAATATCGTGCCTCAGGATTGTCTCGGGAATCCTTCTCGTTGGTCTCAGCTATTTGCTAACCTGTGTCACAGAGAACAACGAGACCAAATGTTTGAATGCGAAGTCGGGGAAGGTTCGGCGTAGAGCACACAAAGGGCTGGCACAGCAAACAACATTGGAACCCTCATTGATTTACGGTTCCGCACCTGACGGGTCTTTGCTTTGCAGAGGCAGAGGCTAAGACGACCAGAGCACAACAGATGCTGATGTCGACTCCTCCTGCATTTTTACCAGAACACTGTTAGCCGGGTAGTTCTCACACTATCATGTTGCCACCGCCCTTACTACAACGAGGAAGCGGTGGACTTTAAGAAGCTGATGATGGCGATGAAGAAAGAGTCGATTATGATTTCTCGATGAAAATGATTTCTCGAGTTATAAAGCCGCCCAAATAAACAAAAATACAAAAAAAGAGACCAAACTACGCAAGTTTGTCCTTCCAGGACTGAAATTGTTGCTTCAAGTAAGATTTATTGTTTGAAGCGAGCAGGTCATCCGTGTACAAGAGTGTACAAGGTATGGTCTAGGAGAGTTCCTTGGTGATGGCGTCTGTTGTGAAGTAGTCCAACAGTAAAAAGAAGAAGTCGAGGTTGGGTTAAGATAACAAGTGTATTAACATAAAAGGTACAAAGGTAAGGAAACTGACTGGCACTCGGCTAGACAGTTACAATACTGTCCTTTTTCTCCCTGGTGATTGTCTACTCGCACTATTTATAGTGAGAACCGGTGTAGTTTCTCTTCTGTTAGAACGGCCGTTGTAACAGCGTCCATGGCAAGAATGAAAAGGGGCTGAGTCTTCGTCCACTACCACCGTGATGGAAAAGTCATTAGACAATGGTGGTTCGCACCAGACTCTTCGACAAGTCGTGGAATCGTCTGACCCAACTAAACGGCTCCTCGTGTACATCATGGAGTCACAGCGCATAGCAGATCACATCGTCTGCTACGCGTTCGAAGCTCTTTTCAATCTCGAGGAAGGGTATAATGCAGCGGTGGCAATAATGCATGGGTGGTGTCTGTTAGGCTGCGCTTCTTAACGAATTCGCACTGATTTCGTGCAATCGTGAAAATGACCCGTATTCCGCGGTCAGCGATTTGCACAAAAAATCTTGATTGCATACAAGAGAAACCGAATTAGTCTATAGTTGTGGCATTCAGTGGGGTTGCCTTATTCTGGAAGATTCGCACCGTGAGATAACCGTTCCAATCACTTGAGCCCATATTTTCTGCGATGATTCTCTTGAACAGATGCGCCAGCCACTCAGAAAGGATTCCCGAGTTGGGAGCGTCACACACACACACACACACACACACACACACACACACACACACACACACACACACACACACACACACACACACACACACACACACACACACACATCTCTCTCTATATATATTAATGCAAACATTGTTTAAAATAACACAATTCGTCTGTTTAATTGTTATTGCGAACTTTTTGAAGCGATAGCGAGCTGGTAAAACCAGCTAGTATATATATATATATATATATATATATATATATATATATATATATATATATATATATATATATATATATATATAGGTAGCATCCTCCTACTTCTCGCCATCCTCCTCCTTCTCCCCATCCTCCTACTTCTCCCAACCCTTCTACTTCTCCCCATCCTCCTACTTCTCCCCATCCTCCTACTTCTCCCCACCCTCCTACTTCTCCCCATACTCCTACTTTACCCCATAAATATATATATATATATATATATATTCATATATATATTCATGTATATATATATATATATATATATATATATATATATACATGAATATATATATATATATATATATATATACATGAATATATATATACATATATATATATATATATATATATATATATATATATATATATATACATGAATATATATATATACACATACATATATATATAGTCTAAAGAAGCTTTGAGTTATTTTAAACAAAAAGACAAAAATAAGTAAAATGCAGTTTAAATTCCCAGAGAAACTAACTAAATCCAAAATAGTGTAGACTTAACATTTGTTGGAAAATTCATAAATAAATAATATATAATAGTAAGTAAATAAAATAACAAGGGGAATTAAGTATCTAACAGTGAAACAAAAGCAGGAGACCGTAACGTAAGCATCTAATACTAACACGGGGATCATCAGCTGTTTACCATGTAACTGTTTCGGAGATTTAAAAACAGGACAGTTATATGCATGGCTCTCCAATGGTACAGATAAAACTACCATTTCCCCAATAATCAAGTTTCGAAATAATTCAGCTTAAAATGTTACTTATATATACATACATAAATAATAATAAAATAATAATAATAATAATAATAATAATAATAATAATAATAATAATAATAATAATAATAATAATATACTACCCTTAAGACTATCGTGTGATATGGTAATTTGCATATCAAATAAAATTCTTTATAACAATAGTAATACTAGTAATAATAATAATAATAATAATAATAATAAAATACTATCTAAACACTACACCTACGAACCATTCAGCGATATAGTAGCTATAAATAAAATTATATAGGAATTAAGGTTGCATTAAAAAAATAAAAAATAAATAAATAAATAAAATAAAAAAATATATAAATAAATAAATAAATAAAAAAAGCTTTAGTACCTTAGGTACCAGAAAGTATATATATATATATATATATATATATATATATATATATATATATATATATATATATATATATATATATATATATATATATATATATTATAATATATATATATATATATATATATATTATAATATATATATATATATATATTATAATATATATATATATTATAATATATATATATATATATATATATATATATATATATATATATATATATATATATATATATATATATATATATATATATATATATATATATATATTCTCCAACAAGTTCGAAATGTCACAAACAAGCCTACAGCATTCTTCGAGTTAATTGAAAAAAAATCGGGTGTTGCTCAGCCGGTGATTATCGGAGTCGTAGAAGCGGTGGATGCTGGGAAGAATCGGAGATGGATGGAGACTATTTTTTTTTTACTCCATCTCTTTTATTGAAACTCTCTCCCTCATCAGTCGCCCCCCCCCTCAATTGGATAGAGGTATCTTATTTTCTTGGATTAGTACCTAGAAGTCCACATTTTTATTTTTATTTTTATTATTATTATTATTATTATTATTATTATTATTATTATTATTATTATTATTATTATTATTATTATTATTATTATTATTATTATTATTATTATTATTATTATCATTATCATTATCATTATTATTATTATTATTATTATTTTTTTTTATTTTTATTATCATTATTTTATTATTATTATTATTATTATTATTATTATTATTATTATTATTATTATTTATTATTATTATTATTATTATATTTATTATCATTATTATTCTTCTTCTTATTATTATTATTATCATTATTATTCTTATTTCTGCTCACTAGAACGATGGTCGTTACCAACGAGAAATTAATGGTAGGCGGCTGTTGCGATACTGCAAGGTTATTTGCGGTGCAGATCGAAAAGAGATGGAGATTACTGGAAATCTGGGGTAGCTTGTTGTCACTCAGACTCCAGGGAACACCACTGGTTGTTATGGGTGAACAATCACTGACAATGACTTGCGTGATAACTCATAGTAAGAAGAAATAATAATAATAATAATAATAATAATAATAATAATAGTAATAATAATAGTAATAATAATAATAATAATAATAATAATAATAATAATAATAATAATAGTATTGATTTCCCAAGCAACACACGCACTTGTAAGCACTGGATAAAATGTCTTTTTTGCACAAATCTGTCTTCTGGGTGTAGCTGGATGGGGTGAGCCGTGTTAGCTGGCCGACCCTTTCACAATGAGGGTCACGCTGCAGCGTTAAGATAGCTCTCGTCATCCTTTCGGCGATTCTCTTTGATCATGAAAATGGGGATCCAGGTCACGATGACACATGTTCTTTTTCTTGTTTTCCCATCTTTTATTTATTTTTTTGGTAAGTTAATCACAAGAAAGTTATATATATATATATATATATATATATATATATATATATATATATATATATATATATATATATATATATATATAAAGTAGAGAACTAAAAGCGAACTTTTAGACAAGGTAAAACCTATTGTGAAAAGTATACAGCTCAATATATCGGATAGAGTAGATAGATAGATAGATAGATAGATAGATAGAAGGATGAAAAGGAATTAGATAAGCGACGGAGGCAGATCTTTTTTCAATTCAGTTGCTCAATGCAACGTGTATTCCGCAAAAAAGCAATTTATTTAATTATTTTTTTCCTTAAGCCAGGCTTTTCAAAGATCAAAATATTATCATCAGAGAAAATTGCTGGGATAGATAAGTTGCGAAAAGCTAAGATTTAAAATCTGAAAAAGTAAAACAAAGATTATGGAGAAAATATTGGCTTTTCGCCAACTTATCTATCCCAGCAATTTTCTCTGATGATAAGATTTCGATCTTTGAAAAGCCTGGCTTAAGAAAAAAAGTTAATTAAATAAATTGCTTTTTTGCGGAATATACCTTGCATTGAGCAACGGAATTGAAAAAAGATCTGCCTCCGTTGCTTTTCTAATTCATTTTCATCTATCTATCTATCTATCTATCTATCTATCTATCTATCTATCTATCTATCTCTATCTCTCTCTCTCTCTCTCTCTCTCTCTCTCTCTCTATATATATATATATATATATATATATATATATATATATATATATATATATTGAATGAAAAGTCACACGTTGATGAAATGGCAATAATAAGGAGAATATTTTGAAAAAATATTTTGAAAACCTAGACAACTCATTTATTTATGTTTTTTAAAATAAATTATTTATTTACTTTAAAAACTTGAGTACTCTCGGTGATATACACCCTTGTCAAAAGTATAAGCATTTTTTTCCTCTTCTTTTTCGTTTAATCCCTCTTGATTGAGACATATTTATTGCAGTCAAGTTGAAATTCCTCTTGATGTTATCAACGATCAATGGTGATATGCCGGTGTTTGTATCACGCGGTTACATATATATATATATATATATATATATATATATATATATATATATATATATATATATACAGGGTGGGCCAAAATAAGGGTCCTATCTTTAAATTTGAATAACTTGAATTTGAATAACTTCCACAAAATAAAAGTTAAACTCACCAAACTTTATGTGTGTGTAGACTGACCCTTCCGAGATTTTTTGAAATAAACAAAACAAATTTTAGCCGAAAAACACTTCTTAAAACTTACAAAAACTAAAGTATTGTTTTTTACACTGTTTTGAGTTTTTTAAGCAAAAATAATGTTTTCTAAATGAGGGTACGTTCCTTAGGGCTAATACGGCTCATACTTCCTTCGGAAGGGGTCCTTTACTTATTCTAAAATATAAATTTTTTTAAAATCAATAAATAAAAAAGTTATGAATTTTTAAAAATAGGACCCTTATTTTTGCCCACCCTGTATATATATACGGGGTTTCGAGTCGCATGACCGGTAGTGAATAGTCATATCTCTATGCTGATGAGTCCCGATTAAAAAAGGACGAAACGTATACGTACATAGATAATAAACAATAACAAATATTATATATATATATATATATATATAAGGGGGTAGGTACACGATAATTCATGAAAATTAAATGTTGTGGTAGACAAAATGTGTGAAAAATGATAAACGGAAAACAGGTTAAAGTGCAGGAGAAAAACAAAAACAAAAGATTTGATCGGTTTCGTTCTTGTTGGCGAACGTCTTAAGAAAAAGTGAACGAACGAAACCGGTCAAATCTCTTGTTTTTATTTCTCCTGCACTTTAACCTGTTTTCCGTTTGTCATTTTTCACACACACACACACACACACACACACACACATATATATATATATATATATATATATATATATATATATATATATATATATTACAGAAGATCAGACCAACATCGATACCGTCGGTTTCAAATCCAAACTAAGGGGACCAAATTATAGGTCTCTTTTACCGAACTCTCTTCAGCCTCTGTGAATGTTTGCCTTCACAGAAAATGGCGGCTCGCGGTTTGTGTGATTTTTAACGATATTTCGTTTTTCCCACTTTTTTAGTTTTATTTCCGGGGAGGTGGGTAATTTTTAAATTAAAATTTTTTAGAATGTTTTTAATTTTTAATTTTTTAATTTCAATTTTTAATTCTCTGACGGTCCGACGCCGGAGACGAAGAGAAGGCGATCGGAGGTCATTACAACCATCGACTTAAATTCACAAATAAAAACAAAACTATTTTTACTTGCCGGCTACGTATTGGCAGAATTTGCTGATTGAAATACCGAATTTGTAAAAATAATTAAAATGAACATAAATAAAACGATTGAAACAAACAATTAACGCTATTTTCCGGAGAGGCAGGCATAAATAGAGGTTTAAGAGAGTCCAGTTGTTTAGATTTGAAACCGACGGTATAGATGTTGTTCTAACTTCTGTAATACATATGCAAATGAATATTATTTTTTTATATAATTTAGCACTCTGCAAGTGTTCTTTCTCAGTAATCTTACATAAAAGTATATATATATTTATATATATACATATATATATTTATATATTTATATATATATATATATATATATATATATATATATTTATATATATATATATATTTATATATATATATATATATATATATATATATATATATATATATATGAGTTGCAAGAGGTGTACACATCTTTAAGAAAACGTTTTTTGAAATGTATTATATAATTTAGAAAAACCAAGAAACGTTATTTAAAAAAAAACATTTATATATATATATATATATATATATATATATATATATATATATATATATATATTAATTAAATGAATAAAATAATTTTTCATAAATATATGTCTTTTAGACTTTCGCCGTAAGACGGCCTCAACGAAGAGTTATTTATTTTCATTTCTTTCTTTCTCATTTTGCTGGCGTTAAAATCGCAATTAAATCCACACGTGGTTCAAAGAGGACATGCCTCGTCCGATTTCGCCGACGATTCTGAAGAGAGCGAACATTTTAGATGTGTGTATTGGCGCGGTTACGCTTATAATGAATTGGAAGAGGTATACACATCTTTAAGAAAACGCAAACTACGCTGATTGGACCATGTCTGCTGCTGTTCTTGGCCTTTTGGCTAAGATCAAAGTGTAGTATCTGTTCCGATGGATACTGCCCCCCTATAGACTGGTACTGTCTTGGCCTTTGGGGCTTGATTTACGCCTGTCTATGGGTCTGTCCTGTGAAGTTCTAGGTGGTCCACCCTCCCAGGCTTCGCCTCCCCTCTTTGGGGAGGAGTAAGTTTATTGCTTACTGCCTGAGGCGCCCCTACCGGGGAATGTCGACGGGGCTGCCCAGGCAAGTTTTAAACCCCACTTTCCCGACCCGACTTTGGGTCACATCATACCTGTGGGAGTAAGATTAAAACTGGCCTTGTGCCTAACTCCTGGAGAGGAGTAAATCAATACTGCACGGAGGATGAGCGCATTCCGAAGGACATCTCGCATGGAGAGCTGGCATTTGGGAGGAGGTCCACTGGCCGCCCCCAACTCTTGTGAGACGAGACATGATGGCGATAGACATCGACATTGGGTCTTGTGGGAGCATTGCAGATGACCGCTCAAGATGGAAAGAACCCTGTAACAACTTCTTCATGAAAACCGACAAAGATGTTGGCCAATGCCGGCTCTAAAGGAGAACCCATAGAGACCCCATCAATTTGTCTGTACATAACGTCGTTAAAACCGAATTCAAGCGACATAGTGCCGAATTTCATTAATTCCACGAAAATATTTTCGGTAATAGAAGGAGTGAGTAGTTGACTGCGATATAATGCATCTGCACATATATCAATCGTCTCAATAAGGGGAACACGTCAACATATTGCTTTTACAGAACTATAATGTTACACAGTAGATAAACCTTTCATCGCCGGGCAGGGACAGGATCGACAAAAAAGGCGTCTGAACCCAATCAGCTTACCTACCAAAGAGATATTTTTTCGCTTTTCTTCGTCTTATTTTGAAATTCCTATCATTAAAAAGACTTACGTGGGTAATTCACTACGATATAATGCATCTGAACATATATCAAAAAAGACTTAATATATCAAAGTAACATATAAATTTGTCAGTGTAAGAATAAGTTCGTATAAAGTTCGAGAATGAGAATGAATCTTTAATACAAAAAGATCTATAGCGTTCCAAAACTGGTTCTAAAATAGTTGCAAGCCATTTAGCTACCTTATGCTGCGATGACCCTAGCATAGATAATGTGGGTCTTAACGGTGCTCCATCTTTATGGGTTTTAGGTAGACCATAGAGGCGAGGACGGATAGAACCGTAAGGTCTGATTAAATAAGCCCTACTCTCAAACGATTTAACCAAACGTTTCTGGAACTTGGTCTCGATAGATATGGTAAAACCATGTGTATCTACCGGACCCAACTGAAGAAACCTATCATTTTATTAACATAATTTTGATGATGAAGGATGACGACTCGGTCGATGCAACCTCCGACCTTCTTCAGATGAAACTTTATTTAATTTACAGGGTAGCTTGCTGTCGTTTCATCCGCCATGATCGGGTATAAGTCTTAAGTAATTCGTAATTCTATTCTTAGTATCTCCCCATCTGAGAAGAAGACTGTCACTGGTTATCCATAGCACATTTATCCGTTGTGCCACATGTCCATGTTATGAGAATATATATATTTCTTACAGATTTCTTCTTCTTCTTCTTCTTCTTCTTCTTCTTCTTCTTCTTCTTCTTCGTCTTCTTTTTTATTGTTATTCATCAGTATCTTCTTCATTTTCTTCCTATTATTATTTTCTTCTTCTTCCTCTTCTTTTTCTTCATCCCCGTCTTTCTAAATTCTTTTTCTTTCTTTTTGTCTTTATTTTTCTTCTCCTTCTTCCTCTTTGATCTGTTTTATCGGCGTCTTCTTCTACTCCTTCTTCTTCCTCGTTTATATTCATCATCATCTTCTTTTACTTCGTCTTCTTCTTCTTCTTCTTCTTCTTCCTTTTCATCTCCTTTTTTTCTCCTTTTGCTTCTCTTCTCTATTTCTGTCTTTTTCTTCATTAAATTTGAATTTCTCTCTACATATTCTACAATTCTAACCAATTAAAACGTCTCTTTGTTCCATTACCTTTTCAAATCGCGTGTCACTCCCCGAACCGAACATCTAATTTTGTCGCCCTGGTTCGAGATTATTTCTAGCTTTCCTTCCTTTAGACCGACGAATACAATGACAACTTTCCAAATAACAGCTAACCTACCTAACAACCAAATAAAACGCACCTGGAAACATTCTTTTTAGCCTTCCATACTTGAAAATAATTGACAATATTATTTTCTGAAAATGAGACGAGATATTTTCTTAATACAATTTTTAAAACAGTTAAAGTGAACTGATACCTAGTAACTGGCCCGAGGCACGAAAAGTATTTAAATTAAATACGGGGTCAGATTAAAATACCACTTAGAAATGATCTAAAAATAATTACTTTTTTATATAGAATTGGTCAGTTGTGTCTTATTTGGCCCAGCAAGAGATGTATATATGTAAAAAAAAAAAAGGCTAATAAAATGTCTCATTGTGTTGTGTGGCTCTCGGAGGAAAGGAGATAAAAAAGCGAACGGTTCGTTAACGAAATAAATCAATAATTAAGTGAATAACGATTGTGAATGGAAGGAATAATTGAAACGGAGGTCAGGAGGGTAGGGCTGAAGGAAATATGATTGTGTAAAAAACTGGATTTGTTGAATTAATCACCGAAACGAAGAAATAAGACCCGCATCATTCGAGTGACAAAGGATGGAAGGCAACAAAAAAGACATAAGTGAAGAGAATGGAAGAGCGTGTGCGCCAGAGAAAGAGACATAGACAGACATACATAAAGAAAGAGAGAAGGGGAGGGGAGAGGGGCAGAGGTATATAGAGAGAGCAGCAAAGCGAGATAGAAATACATATATACATATATACATATATATATATATAAATGAAAACATATATATATGTATATATATATATATATACATATATATATAAATGAAAACATATATATATATGTATATATATATATTATGGTACGTCAATGAAAATTAGTAAGACCTGCAAATGGAAGCAAATCGGTATTTTCAGTTGTTCAAAACAAGGAGTAGTTTAGTTAATAAAAACATTTATTTTTCATCTCTTTCTTTCCTTAAACCAGGCTTTTCAAAGATTAAAATCTTATCATCAGAGGAAAAATTATGATTGATAAGTTGACAGGGTGGGACTGTCAAAGTTCTAAATTTGAAAAAGTTTTCTTTTAAAATTAAAAATCAAAGAAATTCAAAAAACTTCTTTAAAAAATGTTTCCAAAAGGTTCAGACGGGCATGGGAATCACCAATAACGAAATCCAAAAAGCGTAGGGCTCAGAAATGTTGGTAAATCCGGGGGAATCTGTATAAAAATCCAACGACGGCGATTTCACTCAGGTCTGTTGTCCACGGAGAGGAATCAAATAAAAACGGCCATTTCAAGGAAAACAATATTCTTCCTGTTTTCAATTAAGCGTATTCCAAGGCAAAAAGCTCTAACTGGTTCAAAGACGAATCGTCTTACTGTGACAAAATTATTTGGGAATTGTATAAATAAAGAAAGACAAGAGAAGAGAACGAGAAAAGAAAAAAAGAAAAGGAGAGAGAAAAAGCGAAAAGCGATCGGAAGTAGAATGTAATCTAACAAGTGGGGGGGGGTTAAGGGATTCAGATCAAAATGATATTTAGGCAGAAAGAGATATGAAGGGTAGATTTCAAATTGGCCACACAAAGTGCCGAGTGTTGGTCAGCTCAGTTAAGTTATATTCCCAGGGGATATTTAGGTAGATTGAATACAGATAAGAGACAGAAAGCTGTCTCCTAAGAAAGGATAGTTTAATTTTGCAAGGGGAAGGGTATATGAGGGATGGGCATTAAACTGGTGTCGCTAATAGAGTTAAGTCCCATTTTATATTTTAACAAGAAATTGGATTATCTGTCTTATTATAATTCTTAAGGTCTGAGTGAATTTCTTTAAGATGTTTAAGGAGTTTTGAATCAATTTATGAATAAATCGACAATGTAGGTAGTAAAGAACAGGAAGATGGGGGTATTAAGAAGATGTAAAAACAGCTTATGCTAATGAATAATAGTAAAAGTAATAATAAAAAAAATAAAAATAAAAATAGTAAAAGTAGTAATAAATAGTGAAACCTAAAGAATAGGTTTCACTATTTATTACTACTTTTACTATTTTTATTTTTATTTTTTTTATTATTACTTTTACTATTATTCATTAGCATAAGCTGTTTTTACATCTTCTTAATACCCCCATCTTCCTGTTCTTTACTACCTACATTGTCGATTTATTCATAAATTGATTCAAAACTCCTTAAACATCTTAAAGAAATTCACTCAGACCTTAAGAATTATAATAAGACAGATAATCCAATTTCTTGTTAAAATATAAAATGGGACTTAACTCTATTAGCGACACCAGTTTAATGCCCATCCCTCATATACCCTTCCCCTTGCAAAATTAAACTATCCTTTCTTAGGAGACAGCTTTCTGTCTCTTATCTGTATTCAATCTACCTAAATATCCCCTGGGAATATAACTTAACTGAGCTGACCAACACTCGGCACTTTGTGTGGCCAATTTGAAATCTACCCTTCATATCTCTTTCTGCCTAAATATCATTTTGATCTGAATCCCTTAACCCCCCCCCCCCACTTGTTAGATTACATTCTACTTCCGATCGCTTTTCGCTTTTTCTCTCTCCTTTTCTTTTCTTCTTTTCTCGTTCTCTTCTCTTGTCTTTCTTTATTTATACAATTCCCAAATAATTTTGTCACAGTAAGACGATTCGTCTTTGAACCAGTTAGAGCTTTTTGCCTTGGAATACGCTTAAT
Source organism: Sepiola atlantica (assembly GCA_963556195.1). Lineage (NCBI taxonomy): Eukaryota > Metazoa > Mollusca > Cephalopoda > Sepiida > Sepiolidae > Sepiola > Sepiola atlantica. Next base: position 1,886,480 of record OY744545.1, read on the forward strand.
TGAAAACAGGAAGAATATTGTTTTCCTTGAAATGGCCGTTTTTATTTGATTCCTCTCCGTGGACAACAGACCTGAGTGAAATCGCCGTCGTTGGATTTTTATACAGTTTCCCCCGGATTTACCAACATTTCTGAG
>OY744545.1:1891614-1896614 GCA_963556195.1 Sepiola atlantica
AATTCTTTCATAGTACGGTTCCATCCACCAACTCTCACTAATCTGTATCCTCGAGTGGCTTTTGTCCTTGGTAAGTGGTAAACCATTAGTAAAATAAAGAAAAAAGTTAGAGGAAATGCTTAAGGATGAGATTGCAATTCAGATCAACTACGCTCGCGCAGCCTTCTGCCGTCTGGTTGGAAGAAGCGCAGAGGCGACCAACTGAAAATTTGGATTGGAACAGTGAAGAGAGACATGGAGCTGGTGGCTGGACCCTGCGTTTTTGGTGTTCGTTGCTGGAAGCGGGATTGGCTGACGTATGCCGGCTGAACTCACCCCGAGTGAATGCGGTTACAGTTTACATACACTGATTTAGTATAATCTCGAATAGGTTATGGTATAGTGTAACACTTATTCATTTTGTGTCACCAGGGAACAGATTAGTTTCTTCTTCTTTCGTGTGAATCAAATGATACTGGTGTTGGCATTAGTTCCCCGATGTTTTTCTAGAAAGACAACGGGTACTTACGGGAAGGACCACGAGAAGGTTACCAACATCCCTAAGTTGTACTGCGGAACCGACTGGATTCGAACTTGGAACACCCAGGTCTTCAGTCCGTGTCGTTATCCACTTAACCACCGTCAGAATAGAAAACAGAAAGACGAGGAGGAAATGGGAAGAAGAACATTTGGAAAAGAGGTAAAAGGTAAAACTTTAAGGAAAAAAATGTTTGTTATTTTGCACGTCGATTTGTACGTCTAAAACTGAGAAACTACTAAGGATACATTTACAAATCTTATATACTCTGATGTAGTATTTTATTTACTTCCTCTCTAGGACCTTAGACACAAGATCAGAGTAGTTTTTATTTATCTCCTCTCCCGGAAGCTAGAAACAACGTCAGGTGTGGAAAGCCAGCACACTGGAATTAGCGCGCTCTGACCTACAAAAAATGCATGAGCAGCCCCGTCGGCATTCCCCGGTGCGAGCGCCTTAGGAGATTAGCAATAAACTAACCCGTTTCTCAAAGAGAAGGTAAAGCCTGGGAAGGTGGGCCTCCTCAGACAGAAACATACTTAGCCGGACAGCAATCAAATCACTGAATAATAAACTCTGATTTAGTATAACCTGGAATTGGTTATGGTAAAATATACTGAAAGATACATTCATTTTGGGTCACTAGAGAGTCGGAAAACAAAGAAGAAGAAAAAAGAAGAAGAAGAAGAAGAAAAAGAAGAAGAAGAAAAAGAAAAAGAAGAAGAAGAATAAAGGAGCAGAAGAAGAAGAATAAAGCACGAGAAGGAGAAGGAAAAACACACTTATATCTATATATTGTTTCATCTGACCAGTGGGGAAAAAAACTTTGAAGGTTAGCATTTCAAAGAAAGGGGATAACATGAAGTTTTGTTACGAAAACAGGCTTTTTCCACTTTTCTTCTTCTTCTTCTTCTTCTTCTTCTTCTTCTTCTTCTTCTTCTTCTTCTTCTTCTTCTTCTTCTTCTTCTTCTTCTTCTTCTCTTCCTTTTCTTCTTCTTCTTCTTCTTCTTTTTCTTCTTTTTGTTCTTCTCCTTCTTCTTTACCACTTTCTTCTTCTTCTTCTTCTTCTTCTTCTTCTTCTTCTTCTTCTTCTTGGCACCCCAAACCACGCTATACCCGGAGCGTTCCAAGCACCATCCCCACCCCGGGCCAACCTCACTTATCCACCACACACGGATAAAAAAGAGTCGATATCACAATTGACATCCCATGCCCGGCGGCGACACAGACGGTGTTGTTCGACTAATGACGAGTAAATACAGTCAAAATCTCTCGTTGAAGATTTTCTGAAGTCTTTTCGGGTTTATTATTTTTAGAAAAGCAAAAAACACAAAAAACACACCAAAAAAAACAAAAACGAAAAAAAAACAGAACGGATTCATTAAAGGAAATTGTCAGGACGCATGCGCATTATACAGACATTCAGAGAAAATCCAAATCGGACGTTGTAATTTTAGCTTCATCATCGTTGTACCTGTTGTTGTTGTTGTTATTATTATTATTATTATTATTATTATTATTATTATTATTATTATTATTATTATTATTATTATTATTATTATTATTATTATTTGTACTCACTAGGAGTTCTCACACAGGTCATCAGTGATTGCTCACCGACAACCGGTGATATTCCCTGGAGTCTGAGTGACAACAAGTCTCCCCAGATTTCCAGTATTCTCCACCTGTTTTTGATAGCCACCGCAAATAAGCTTGCGGTATCGCAACAGCCGTTTACCATTGATTTCTCGCTGGTAAGGACCATTAGTGTTCTGTGGGTGGCAATAAGCCTCCCCAAGGTCCCAGCACTCTCTGCACTTTTCCAGTAGAGGTCTGGTTTGTGCTGTCCCTCCTCGGTCTTCTCATCCTCTTTGACCCTATGCAAATATTTTGTGTGGTGTCAACCTTGGCTGGTACCATTTTTTATTTATTTATTTATTTATTTTATTTTTTTATATAGATTTATTATTGTTATTATTATTATTATTATTATTATTATTATTATTATTATTATTATTATTATTATTATTATTAATAATAATAATAATAATAATAATAATAATAATAATAATAATATTTGTACTCACTAGGAGTTCTCACACAGGTCATCATCAGTGATTGCTCACTGATAATCACCAGAGGTTTTCCCTGGAGTCTGAGTGACAACAAGTCTCCCCAGATTTCCAGTGTTCTCTACCTTTCGATAACCATTGCAAATGACTTCGCGTTATCACAACAGCCGCTTACTATTGATTTCTCGCTGGCAACGACCTTTTGTCTTCATTGGGATTTAGATGGCAATAAGCCTCCCAAAGTTCCCAAATCCTATCTGCACTCTTCTAGTGGAGGTCTGGTTAGTGCTCTCCCTCCTAGGTCTTTCCGTCCTCCTTGACGATTCACTATCACCCTGTGTGGCATCAGCCAACGCTGGTTCCATAACTTTGTGTGTGGGGGGTTAGTTATGTGATGGATCTGTGTTTTTGTTTTCTTCCTATTGCAACTTCTATGCGACTGGGTAGCATTCGGAGCTTATGTGGGTTGGTTTCCGCGTTCAAGGATTTTCCTTTAAGATTTCAGCTGTTTTCATCATTGCCGTCTGTTGTATTGTCTCAGTTTTCCCGTTGATTTCAATTTCTCCAAGTCTTTTTTTCCAAGGTTTTCAAGATTGTTCCTAGTGCTCCTACGACTATTGGTAATATATTGACGTTCTTCATACTCTATATCCCTTTCAGTTCTCTAGCGAGTTCGGTGTATTTGCATCGTACAGCAAAATCAACGATTTGACAGGATTTTTCCTTCTTGTTAACTATTGCGTTTATGTGTTTATCAGTTTGCATTTCTATATCTCAGTGGATTTTATCTTTTTCGTTTTCCAGTCCTGTCTCTGGCCTATGTTTGTACTATTTGTTTGTACTATTTGTTTGTACTATTTGTTTGTACTATTTGTTTGCACTATTTGTTTGTACTATTTGTTTGTACTATTTGTTTATACTATTTGTTTGCACTATTTGTTTGTACTATTTGTTTGCACTATTTGTTTGTACTATTTGTTTGTACTATTTGTTTGTACTATTTGTTTATACTATTTGTTTGCACTATTTGTTTGTACTATTTGTTTGCACTATTTGTTTGTACTATTTGTTTGCACTATTTGTTTGTACTATTTGTTTGTACTATTTGTTTGTACTATTTGTTTATACTATTTGTTTGCACTATTTGTTTATACTATTTGTTTGTACTATTTGTTTATACTATTTGTTTGTACTATTTGTTTGCACTATTTGTTTGCACTATTTGTTTGTACTATTTGTTTGTACTATTTGTTTATACTATTTGTTTATACTATTTGTTTGTACTATTTGTTTGCACTATTTGTTTGCACTATTTGTTTGTACTATTTGTTTATACTATTTGTTTGTACTATTTGTTTATACTATTTGTTTGCACTATTTGTTTGCACTATTTGTTTGTACTATTTGTTTGCACTATTTGTTTGTACTATTTGTTTGTACTATTTGTTTATACTATTTGTTTGTACTATTTGTTTGTACTATTTGTTTGTACTATTTGTTTATACTATTTGTTTGCACTATTTGTTTGTACTATTTGTTTATACTATTTGTTTGCACTATTTGTTTGTACTATTTGTTTGTACTATTTGTTTATACTATTTGTTTGTACTATTTGTTTGCACTATTTATCCACGTGTTTGAAATGCAATCGTTTGCATAGTTCTCAATGCACTGCTTTCCCCACACAGTCGCGTCTGTTCCTGTATCTGTTTTGGGCTTGTTTGCATCATTCACTTATGTGATTTACTGTTTCGTCTCTTTCTCCACACAGTCTGCATTTACTGTTTTCCTAGGTTTTATCTATTTGCGGTTTACTGTAGTTTGTCTTAATCGCATTGTTCTGTACAGCCATCACTAAAGATTCCGTTTCTCTGTTCAAGTGTCCTTTTCTTAGCCATGCCAAAGTAATTTCGTTTGTCTGTTCTCTGGTCAGTCTTATGAAGCGTCCATGTAGTTGTTTTTCTTCCCACTTTCCTTCCCACTTTTGCTGTGTGATTAGCCTTTCCGTGTTCTGTGTTTGGTCCAGCACTTTTTTTCTGTCTTCCACAGCGACTTCTATACTTACAAGTCCTCTTCACCCTCTTTTACTTTCACGTAGAGTCTGTCTGTATCGTCTTTTGGGTGTAGTGCGTTGTGCATGGTCATTAATTTCCTAGTCCTCTGGTCAAGGTGCCTGAGTTCTATTTTAGTCCAGCCTATGAATGGTCCAGAGTATCTTAGTAGTAATATTGCCTAAGGGTTTATTCCTTTTACTAGATTTCTGCTATATAATTTCGTTTCTAAGAGTTTCCTTGTTCTTCGCAAATATTCTTTTCCAATCTTCTCTTTTGTTTGTTTCATGGTGTCTGCTTCCAGAATTCCTAAATATGTATAGCTCCCCTGTTCACCTAGCGCCCGCATCTACTCTTGTT
>OY744545.1:1906614-1916614 GCA_963556195.1 Sepiola atlantica
CTCAATATTTTAATGATCAAGTGATAGAAACAAATTTAATATATAAAGTTGTCTTGTCGGATTTTCAAAGCCAGACCTAAATAGCATTTAAGCTGACAAATAAAATGTTGCTTTTGACTAGCAAATTTTCGTTTGTCATTGTCGTACCGTGTTGTTGGCAATATAATAAACACTTAACTGCAATGTATACAAAAATTACTTACTCCGGCCCGGACGAATGCTAATATGAAACATTTTTAAATAATCACCTTAAAATAAAAATCAGCAAGTGAGTCACTTATTTTAAATTGAAGAATTTATTGTTCAAATGAGAGGTTGCGCCCATATTATGCCCCTAATAATACTTTAAAATACTCGAAATAAACTGACATTTGGAGAATACTGTTAATTGATATCTAATACCTATTAATACTGTTAATTGATATCTAATACCTATTAATACTGTTAATTGATATCTAATACCTATTAATACTGTTAAGTGATATCTAATACCTATTGTGAAAATTTCTAAAATTTCGGTGGTATCTGAATTTTCACGAAGGAATTCAATTACCGTTTTACCCCGTTTTGCATAAAACTAAGTTAAGCTAAACATAACACACATTACGAACCCTTACGACTAGCAGATGTGTTTAAAAATGCATAATGATTAGTTGATTAGTTTAGGAGTGAATCCGTTACATACAAATATATAAACGTATGAACATATCTAACTTCATATAGATTCAAGAAGAATACTTGTCCCAGGACAGGTAAAATAAATTCCCCGAACATCAGATTTTTCCTCCCTACAAAGATTAAAATCAAGACATAATAATATTAAACCATATGTTTAGAATCTTTTTTGTAATTTGAATCAAACCCCATTACACCATTTTGATTATAGAAAATATGTAAAATTTAAATACTTAAGAATGAATTGAAATTCAGGGAATCTTGCTTAATTAATGTCTAATGACTATGGGTGAAAACCATCTAAATCTGAAATATTTCAAATTCTAAATGGAAGGTTGAGCTCATATTACGACACTAAAATTTAAGATACTCTAAAGAAATTGAAATTTGGAGAATATGTATAAATTAATGTCTAATACCTATTAGTAACATTTTACAAAATTCGGAAGTATCTGAATTCTCACGACGAGCTTAAACTCTCGTTACATAAAACAAAATTAAACTAAATATAAACCACATTACGACCCGTTACGTCTAGCAGCTGTGTTCAAACGTTCATAATGATCGGTTAATTAGTTTAGGAGTGAATCTTGTACATACAAATATTTAAAACACATAAATCGGTACTACTCCAGATGAAGCACCTAATTTCCGTGACTGCTCGGCGGCAACGATCGGGCAGGTCGCGGAAGCGCCCGAGAGCTGCCGAGACGAAAACGAGGCTGAAGCAGAGCTGACCGATCAGGTTGATGCCAATCATCTGCGCTCAGCACAACAAAACAAGCGGTACGAAGACCTTTCGAACCGGCCGTAAACGTATCCGTAAACCCTGACCCTCGACGAGAAAATATATGAAATCCCCTACCCCCCAAAAAAAATGCAAAAATAACTTGCCTAAATATCCTAAGAAAAATAACATACTTCTTTGTTTTATGTAAAAAAAAAGACGAAAAAAAAACTTACCTAAATATCGTAAAAGAAATAGCATTTACTTCTTTGAGATATGTAAAAAAAAGACAAAAAAAAAATTAAAATGGTTCATTTGGCCCACGAAAAAAAAAAGTTTATTTATAGTTCTTCAGCATTTTTTTTTTCATTTTTTTTTCAAATATATGTATTTTTTTCTTTTGTATTCTTCGTCTTATATTGTCGTCTGCCACTCTTTCATTTTTACGACTTTCAGTTTTGCTTCAGCCTCGTTTTCGTCTCGGTAGCTCTCGGGCGCTTCCGCGACCTGCCCGATCGTTGCCGCCGAGCAGTCACGGAAATTAGGCGCTTCATCTGGAGTAGTACCCATAAATCTACTTTACTTTATGAAGATACGAGAAGAATACTCGTTCCAGGACGGGTAAAACAAATCAGAACAATTTCGAACAACTTTAATGACCCCTTACGCATCTTAAAATAAAGATAAAGTTATACTACACTTTATGTCTAGACTCCTTATTCTAATTTTGATCAAAATACATGAACTTATATAAAGTAAGAACTAAATGTCTGAGTCCTTTCTGTCTGTCTGTCTGTCTGTCTGTCTGTCTGTCTGTCTGTCTGTCTGTCTGTCTGTCTGTCTCTCTCTCTCTCTCTCTCTCTCTCTCTCTCTCTATATATATATATATATATATATATATATAATATGAAACTAAATGTATACTTTTAGTAGATAGAACCTATAGTGAAATGGTTTTAGCTCAATATACGAGATAGAGCAATTATAAAGAAAATTACTTCCGAATAAGTGCGTTCCACCTACGATTGAACTAAACATCTTTCTATTGAATTTACTGCATTTTCAACCTTTTCAGCGCTGCCTTCACGAAAACCCTTCTTTTCCATCTTAAAATCTCCTTTCACTGGACACCTTATCAACGGACATTTACCAACTGGACAGACCCCATATTTTTTTACACGCACATTCTCAATCTCCATTACTTAATATTTTTTTCAAATTTTGAATGTTGGCTTTTCCACTGCCAACTTATCTATCTATGTAATTCCTCTGATGATAAGATTTTAATCTTTGAAAAGCCTTGGCTTAAGGAAAGAATAATAAACATGTTTTTACCGAGTACACCTTGCATTGTCTTACGGCGAAAGTCTCAGAGACATATATTTATGACAAATGATTTCATTCATATAATAAATATATGTAATTTTTTTAAAAATAACGTTTTTTGTTTTTTTCAAAATTTTATAATACATTTCAAAAAGTTTTCTTAAGGATGTGTACAGCTCTTCCAATTCATATATATATATATATATATATCATTCTGTTCATATCCTTCTATTTCTCCACTCTTTTTATTTCTTTCTCTCTCTCTCGATATATATATATATATATATATATATATATATATATATATATATATATATATATATATTATATTAGTCTATCATATGCATCTCATTCACTTTATATATATATATATATATATATATATATATAATTATAATTCGGTAGATTACAAAATTATGACTTACTCGTAAACATGTTTGATATTATAAGCAAGCTTAGAAAATGAGCACTTAACAATGTGTATCCATATGTACGTACGTTTATAAAATTCATTTTATTATCATAATTACATAAGTAACACTTTAAAAAACTTTTATGAGTTTCCTACTAAGCATAAAGACTTTATCCATTTCGATTCAGATAATTTCCAGTGGATATATTCGCAATCAGTTCTAGAACAAAACAATGTTTGGATAAAAGGACCAAATGAAACCGTTAGTTTTTAATAAGGTGGATAAGCAACACTCAAACCCTAAGCCTTACCCTAACTTTCACCCTAAACCCTAACCCTAACCCTAACCCTAACTATAACACGAACCCTAACTCCAACCCTAACCCTTACTCTAACCCTAACTTTTACCCTAACCACTTACCCCTAACCCTAACCCTAACCCTAACTTTAACCCTAACCTCTAACCCTAACCCTAACCCTAACACCTAACCGTAACCCTAACTCTAACTTCAACCCTAATTCCTAATCCTAACTTTAACCCCTAACCCTAACTTTAACCCTAACCTCTAACCCTGAACCCTAACCCTAACTCTTACCTTAACCCTAACCCTAACTTTAACCCTAACCTCTAACACTAACCCTAACCCTAACCCTAACCCTAACTCTTACCTTAACCCTAACTCTAACCCTAACTCTAATCCTAACTCTAACCCTTACCCTAACCCTTACTTTTACCCTAACCCTAACCTCTAACCCTAAACCTAACCCCTAACCATAACCCTAACTTTAACCCCTAACCCTAACTGTAAACCTAACCTTATGGAATTCACATAAGACTCACAAACACATTTCAAGATGAGACCGTGGAAAGAAGAGCAGTTTCTTATATACATTTTATTATAAACAACACTTATACATTTTTTAAATATACAAAGTTCATATTGGAAATACCTATACCTATATATATATATATATATATATATATATATATATATATATATAAATTATTATTTATTTCAGTTTGACTAAAAAATTGATTTTGTTTCACGAGCGTAGTCAAAATGAAATAAATTATCATTTATATTTATATTTCTGCTCTATATTTTTATTGAGCACTCTCATAAACCCGGTTCACCCCCCCCCTGGATTTATACCCTGTGGATCTATACCACACTCGGACTATATATATATATATATATATATATATATATATATATATATATATATATATATATATATATATATATATATATCAGAACTCCAACTGTTATACCCTCTGCTCCTTCTCTTCACTATCTTGTTTCGATATAACTAATTCTTTATATCAACCCCCTATCTCTTCCTCTCTCTTCCGTTCACCTCTCGTTCCTACTTTTCATCTACGTATATCTCCTTTACCTATTAGCCTACACCTTATCCGTATCAAAGTATTCGTCTTAAACAGGTGTTGGCCGTAGGCGGCGTCATTCGATCAACTTTTCCCGCCATTTCGACGTCTCTTATCTCATTCTGATGAATGTTACTCACGGGGAAGCGTTTTGCCGCGTTGAAATCCTTCGAGGCAATAATTGACGCCATTTTGTTTTCGTATTTTTTGAACTTTTAAAAAAAAGAAACTTTGCCATTAAATCCCACCGTCGTTTAATCAGACGAACAAAAAACAACGATCCATTTTTTTTATCACATTTAAATGAAATAAACTTTTTAAAAAGGTCGTTAAGTTCGATGCATCCTATGGGACCAAATATAAATCTGGCTTCTAGTTCAATCTCGTCGTGACGTATCGAGTGGTGCACAATTCTGGGCCATTAAACAATTTACTATGCCCAACATATATAGTTATCTTATCGGATTTCAATAGTTGGACCTTAATAGCATTTTAGCTGACAAATCGAACTTTGCTTCCTATAAACCAATTTTATTTGGTCCCCCGATTTTATAAATCGGGGGACTTATGTTTTGAGGTATGTCCGTCCGGATTTTTCTCCGCAACCATCAATTGAATTTCTCTGAAATTTTGCATGAAGTTGTAACTTTGGTCAGGTTAGAAAGTGAGTTTCTCCGATTTTTGAAAAAAAATCTGGTTAGCCCCCCAGGGTGTCAAACGGCCCCGAAATGGCCGAAAATGACATTTTTTGCCCCATAACTTTTCATCCATCCATTCAATTTCTCTGAAACTTGGCCAAAATGTGGAGGCAATTGTTTCTAATAGAAAATAAGTATCGCTGACATTGGAAAAAATCTGGTTCGCGCCCCCGGGGGGTCAAAGCCCCCAAAATGGAAAAAAAAGACCCTTTTCTCCCATAACGTTTAATCCATCAATACAATTTTACTGAAACTTGGCCAAAATGTAGAGGCAATTGTTCTGGATATAAAATGAGCATCCTTGACCGCAGAAAAATTCTGGTTCGCGCCCCAGGGGGTCAAAGGGGGGGTCAAAAATGCCCCAAAATTCCCCAAATTTATTACATTTTACACTCATAACATACAGAGGGGAACCACGCATGCGCGGCTTGTTTTTACTGAAAATAATTTTTGATTTTGAATCCAGTAAAATTGCATCGTTAAGTTTAGTTTTTTTTACTGAAAATTATATTGGGTTTCTTTAGGGTTAGGGTTTCGGGTTAGGGTTAGGGTTAGGGTTTAGGGTTAGGGTTAGGGGTGAGGGTTAGGGTTAGGGTTAGGGTCAGGGTCAGTGTCAGGGTTAGAGTTAGGGTTAGGGTTAGGGTTAGGGTTAGGGTTAGAGTTAGGGTTAGGTATTAAAGTTTTTTTTTGCCTGAACATTTTTTTCTTTTGCGATCAGTTTTTCTTCCTGACAAAAGTTAATCACTCCTTCGGGAAACGCAACAGCCAGTGATAGATCGTGAAAATTATTAACAGTACTTTCGCGTTGCAATCAGTTTGAAATGTTGACATGTCGTCTGCTTATTCGTTTCAACTAGTTGAAATGTTGTCGTATGCTTATTTTCTTGCAATTTTATTAGCTAACCACTACGGTACTTAATGGCGATTAACGTAAACATCCGTAAAGTACCGACGCCAAGCGTGGGCCTAATCTAAGAAAGTCCCAAATAGACAAATAACTCATGTCGCTACATGCAGCCACAGTTTTAGCGCTGTCCCCAAATGGGGAGGAGGTGCTAGATAATCTTTGCTGCTTGAAACCTCGCCAGCCAAGAGATCGAAAATCTCTCCTCGTCACGACATCACGTGACTTCCGGCTGGGGTCACCTCTGACCTTTAGGTGTCACTCAAACATTTCCATTCAAACAGGGGTCTCGTTATGTAACACTTGATTTTAATTTCTAGTGTTTGTAAAATTATAAGTTTACTAGCATAAAGATGGGTCTCTATAATGAAAAAAATCCAAACGTTTGGTAGCCATTCAACGTCTATTTCCCTGGGAAAGCGTCATCCAAATATCTGCACACACTATTCGCAAAATGTGATGGAGTCGCAATCCTCTTGAAACCACATATCTCTCAGATTTGCTAACATCATGTAATCTAGGCGAGATAATAAATACAATTATAAATGATACTTACATAACTAAAATGATAAAAAATAAAAAATAATCGCTATAGCATTATAACAGTTACAAGACTGGGATTTACTTTCTTTTGCGTAGGTTTTGGTTCGGTTGACTGAAACAGGCATGTTAACACTCGCGTAGAAATACACCGGGAAATTTAAACATAACTGCGCATGTTCAGCTTTAGTTCCTGTCGAGAATCTAATGTGTTATTTTCCACGTACACTTCTCACCATGGCTGACGAGAGGCAAGAATACACCGAGTCCTGAGACCGACAGACCTGGACTCAATTACATTTTCTACTATAATATAGGACGGCCCACCCAACCTATATTACACACTGGTTTTCCAGTGTTAATGAACCTGCTAATTGAAGTTGATTTAATTGTAGAGAAGATGTTAGTATATTTTTATATAGAACTCCGGTGACTCTTTTCGTATTCTTCATCTCAAGCAAGCCCCAGTCAGATAAATACAGACGCTGCGACAAAGACAGGGTTTAAGTAATTAGTTTCTCTTTTGGCCCGGCGAAAAAAAAAGAAAAAAAAAGAGATATAAATAAAATAAATACGGTTACATTTTTATGTTTTCTTTAGATTGACTGTGGCGAATGTACACTGATGAAGCCTTTTCGCTATATGTTCATGATATCGTGTACATCATGAAAATCCCCGACAAGAATCGCTCACATCAACTCTCACTTCATAGTAGCTATTCTATGGATCGAAACTTTTGCACCACTCTTTATGTATCAGCTTATACTATGAATTTTGTCCCCAACATCTAGTCGGGGGTTAACGCGGTTATCCACAAATAAGTAATATTATTAAAGGAATATTTGTGTTTGTAGAATGCTTCTTTGAAGGTGTTTCCAACAATGTCTATATAAAATCTACTTTCAGTCAAATTTCCTCTAGTTGTAATGGTAGCTAGATAAAGTATAGAGGATGATAGACACTTTTGTTGTAGTGGGCAGTTAGTTGTATTTTTACAATTACAATTATTTTTTGCCTTTATTGTATTATTTGAATTAGGGTTAGTTTTTCTGTTGTTATTCTTTATAGTATTATTTTTAAAAATATTTTGTGTTTTTTGCTGATTCTTTCTTAAATTATCACTGCAACTATAACTTAATTTGAGGGTATTTTTGTTAAAGATTTTGTGGGAAGTGAAGCCAGAGGAGGTCGTGACGATGCCTACCATATCCAGGTTTAAAGTCGCTTTTGACAAATATTCCGACGGAATATAGATGCAGTAGCTTCAAACTGTCTTGCTGCATTTTGTTACTAAACAATATTTATTTCATAATAATCTGTTTTTACATATTTAAAATGTTAAAGCAAAATAACTCCCTGGAATTGTCTAGAAAAAAGAGAGAAAGAAAAAAAGAGAGAAAGAAAAAAAAAGAGAAAGAAACAAAGAAAAAACAAAGAAAATTAAAGAAAATATTCAGACAATGGCATAAATATCAAACGAAGAAAAGAGAAATTGAAGAAAAAAATAAAAATGAAGAAAAAATAAAGGAAAGAGAAAGAAAAGAGGAAAAAGAAATAAAAGGGGGAAAAAGGAAAAAAATAAAGAGAGAAAAGGAAAGATGAGAAAAAGAAATAAGAGGGGAAAGGAAAAAGGGTGAAAAGGAAAGAGAGGGGAAGGGAAAGAGATGGAAAAGGAAAGAGAGGGAAAAGGAAAGAGTAAGGAAAAGGAACGAGTAAGAAAACGAAAGAAGAAAAGAAGAGAATGTTCTCACTTCGTTTTTGTTCGTTCACTCATTTTACTAAAAAATGGAAGAAATCCGTTCTCGTGATGTAAAATGACGTCAACATCTTCCGTTCAAAAATCTACACGTACGTCGGTTAAATAGCTTCAACTCGATAACAAGCCCATCTTTGTGGGTTTTTATATACAAATAACTTTCTGAAGCTTATGCCACATTCGTGCCGTTTCGCAAGGGTATTTCGGTGTGAATTAGTGAAAACTTTAGATGAAAACGATTATCTCAGCTAGTTGTTAAATAGTAGCTAGTCTGGGGTCCTACTTAGCAAATACTCGTTACCGGAGACATTCCAAAAGCGACGTCGATGACACAAAACCCTCGTTTCCCTAAAGGCGAGCAACACGAGTTCTTCTGACTTCTTCAAAACGGAACTTTTGTTAATACCCAACTTGGTGTTAGGCTCGTGATTCTAGGTTGAATCTACGAACTACGTTCGATCCCATGCGACCGCCTGCAACCGCCACTCCTGCACTGATGAGGATAGAAAACCCCAAACGACATCGCCTGTAGGTATAAAAACACTTTAATATTTAAGAAATATTTATATATATATATATATATATATATATATATATATATATATATATAGAGAGAGAGAGAGAGAGAAACTCTTTCATTTTTATTAATCTGATAAATAAATGAATAAACTTTGAAAGGAAAAAAGTCTTTTGTGGTGATGAATGATTTCGTGAACGAAATGTTTTGGTAAACTTAAAAAAAAACAACACATATAAATGCTCTATACCCTATAATCGAGTATCATCGAGCTTATTTTTATTGGCCTAATCCCGGTCTTCACTGAATAAAATATCTTCTAAGTGAACAATCTCTCTCTCTCTCTCTCTCTCTCTCTCTCTCTATATATATATATATATATATATATATATATATATATATATATATATATATATATTAGAGGAAGCATTATTTTAATCAATGAAACAAACGAGTGGAAAAAAAAGGAAAATTGTTAAAATTACCTTAAGGCCTTATCGTCTGACCCTCTGAGAGGAAACGTCAGAATGGTAAATTAAAAACTTACCATTCTGACGTTTCCCCTCAGAGGGTCAGAGGATAAGGCCTTAAGGTAATTTTAACAATTTTCCTTTTTTTTCCCCACTCGTTTGTTTCATTGATTAAAATAATGCTTCCTCTAAAATTGATCCTACGATTCTGTTGTACACGAAATTTACTTATATATATATATATATATATATATATATATATATATATATATATATATATATATATATATAGAACAGTTATTTATTATATTCCAATAACCATGGTGTGTTTTATTACTTTTATTTTTGTTTTTATTTTTTTCACATTTCCAAAAAATCCAAATTTCTGTGAGATATATTTAACGGTCCGTTTCATTTGTTTTGTGCCAAACAACATTTGTATGTCAATATCGTCTCTGCAACACTACAAAATCATCAGAAAAAAGTTCACAAATAATAAGAGTTCTTAGATTAGAGTGTCTTGAAAAACACCCACATCATACATCAGTTTCATTTTAAGGTGAAAATAAACAAAAGAACAAATAAAAA
>OY744545.1:1919114-1924114 GCA_963556195.1 Sepiola atlantica
TTATGGTTAGGGTTAGAGTTAGGGTTAGGGTTAAGATTAAGGGTTAGGGTTAGGGTAAGAGTTAGGGTGAGGATGAGGGTTAAGGTTAGGGTCTTAGTTTAGGGTTGGGGTTAGAGTAAGGGTTAGGGGTCGAATTAGGGTTTGGGTAAGGGTTAGAGTTATTGTTACAGTTTAGGTTAGGTAACGGTTAGAGTTAAATTTAGCGTTAGGGTTAGTGTTAGGGTTAGGTTTAGGGTTAGGGTTAGAGTATGGGTTAGGTTTAGGGTTAGGGTTAGAGTATGGGTTAGGGTTAGGGTTAGAGTTAGGGTTAGGGTTAGGGTTAGGGTTATGGTAAGGGTTAGGGTTAGGGTTTGGGTTAGCGTTAGTGTAAGGGTTAGGGTTAGAGTTAGGGTTAGGGTTACGGTTAGGGTTAGGTTCTTGGTTTAGGGTTAGAGTAAGGGTTACGGTTTAGGTTAGGGTAATGGTTAGAGTTAGGGGTAGGGTTAGATTGAAGGTTAGGGTTAGTGTTATGGTTAGGGTGAAGGAAAGGTGAAATTAAGGGTTATGTTTATGGTTATGTTTCGGGTTAAGGTTAGAGTTAGGCTTGGAGTTAGGGTTAGGGTTAGGATTTGGGGTTGGGTTAGAGTTAAGGTTAGCTTAGAATTAGAGTTAGTTTAGGGTAAGTGTTCGGGTTAGATTTAAAGTTAGAGTTAGGGTTAGGGTTAGAGTTAGGGTCAGGGGTAGGGTTAGGGTTAGGTTAGGGTTAATGTACTGAGATTCAAAAGTAAAATAGCGTAGTGAAGTTAAGACCAGTTACAAGTTTAGATTAGGGTTACGGTTTAGCTAAGGGTTATGTTACATGCTGACTTTAAATTCGGTCGTATTGAAATAAATGATGCCTAACGCGCATGTCGGCCAAATTCGGAAAACATGAAAAAATCACCATAAACTCCTTTAGGCCGATCGTAAATTGCAGTTATGTGAGATAGCTGAGAGGTGTAAGAGATGAAAAGGCAGTGTATTCACCATTTTGCATAAACATTTGTCAATGAGAAAGTTATTTTCAAAGTGGGTGCAGCGTTTGCTCACAGTCGATAAAAAGCAACAACGCGTCGACCATTCAGAGCGTTGTTTGCATCAGTTTCAACGCAACAAAAAATGATTTTTTTGCGTCAATAAGTGGCTATGGTTGGTACATGGATGTCCCAATTCACTCCGGAGTCAAATCGACAGTCAACTGAGTCGAAAATAGCAATTGAAATCCGACGATGGCGACCAAAGACGCAAACATCAACAGGAAAAGGTTTGGTCCTCCGTATTTTCGAATGCGTAGGAGATGATATGTAAGTAGAGAGAGAAAGGTGATTTTTTGTTGGTGTCCAATTTTCTTTGTTTACCAGAAATCAAATCAAGCTGTTGGTTTCGTCATCTTTCTCACACATGGAGAGTATTTTTAGCTTTCCATAAAAATAAACGATCATCCTCAGAATTAAGCGATTTTTTTGGTCATGTTTTTGGCTTTTCAGAATTTCGTGTACAATTCTTCACTTTCTGCTGATTAGGTTTTGTTCTCTATCAAGATTTTTTTACACGGGTCGTCTAGTTATTTCACGATATATATATATATATATATATATATATATATATATATATATATATATATATATATATATTAGTTTTTTTTTTGAATGTGAGATAATATATAATCATTTCCACAATCAGACCACGTCGAGGCCCACAACCTATGAAAGAAACAAACCGGAAGTCCTAGACTCGAGCTTCGCCCTCTTTTGGGCTCATCAGTAGAACATATCTACTGATGAGCCCAAATGAGGGCGAAACTCGAGTCTAAGACTTCCGTTTTTTTTTTCATAGGTTGTTGGCTGCAGCGTTGTCTGATTCTGGAAATGATTATATATATGTATAATTATTTCATATAATATTATTACGTGATATTGCGTTTACAATTTCAGCAGTTCTCTATATGTGACTAAAGCTTTGTAGTAGTAGTAGTAGTAGTAGTAGTAGTAGCAGTATAAAAATATATGTATATGACCGTATAAAGCATAATGCATTTAGCATGATGATTTCATGCGTAATTTACTTGCCATAAATATTTTCATACATCACTTTTTACACCCCCCACACATATATATATATATATATTGTACAAAAAAGTTAGTACATCAGTACCGTCAGTTTCAAGCTAAAAAGGACTTTACCATAAATCTCTCTTCAACTTATGTTACCCTAACCCTATCCCTAACATCGCATTTCTGTAACAAGTGACAAGCTTATGCCAGAAAAGATGGCAACATAAGCTGAAGAGAGCCGGGAGGCTAAGTCCTTCTGTGCTTGAAACCGACAGTATTAATGTTGGACTAATTTCTCTGTTCCAAAAATTAAATATATATATATATATATATATATATATATATATATATATATATATATAGTGTTTCAGGTTGTATATGAAAAGAAATCAAATAAAGTGCTCGATCATATAAGAGAGCTAATATAATTTATTTAGATACTGTATATTACATATTTCAGCAATGTACCACGGTTTCATCCAAAAGGGCAGATTTAGACATTTTTAGCAATAGCTGTGCCCAGTGGAATCATCGGCAAGCTGAAATGATTGTAGTCACATCCCGATATGGAATGGCGTCAACAATGACAGAAAACGGTGTATCTCTGAGGGGGTCCCCGAAAAAATCCGGTGTGGGATAGTGATTAACTAAGACTTAAGGGAGATCGATTTTAGTTCGTGTATGAAAGGCCTTCATTTTATTCCCTAGCAAGTTTTATTTATTTATTTATTTATTTATCTGTTCATACAGTCCATATAATAGATTCTCAAATCACCGGCCCAACCCTTGTATATATGAAGATGAGTGTACATGCGTGTGTATACATCCGTGTGTATGTACAAGCACGTGTGTGCGGGTGCGCGTGTGTATGTATAGGAGCGTATTATTAATAAATAGAAAATATAAAATAATATTAATAAAATAAATTTAATAAAATAAATAAAAGATTAAATTAATAACATAACAAAAACACAAAAAATAAATAATAAAAATAAAAAATAAAAATAAAAAATAAAATTAATAACCCCCCTACATGTGAGTGTAGATGTGTGTACGTGCGTGCATACGCATATGCGTGCAGATGTTGTATATAGACATGCTTGTGGTTCCATGCACGTATGTGTATATAAGTTTTTTTGCCGGTGCGCATGGAGGGAAGTACGCGTACGAGTGGAATAAAATAAAATAATAAGATAAAGAAATTTTCTGAAATACACTAAATATTAATATTATTAACACACCATCAATAAAATAGAAGTTAACAACCTCCACCCAAAGACTAAACTTATACTCCTCAAATGGAAATAACAGATAGCATCCATCATTTCGTTTATAACCAATTTTTGTTTTCAACACTACTGGTTATAAACGGGACATATCAACGAAACAACGTTTTTTTAATATACGGCTTTCCTCCCATTAAGATCAAGAAAATACGAAAACACCAATTCAATAAACAAAAATAAACAAACACGTTAAGTCCATAAAAATATTATTGCATCATCTTTTTCAGCACTATATCGAACACTTAATCCGGTACATAAATTTATTCCCCAAAACGACAACAAAAAAGCACCCTAATTTCACAAATCCAAACGGCAAACTTCATAGCCGCCCCCTTCGCTGCTGAAATATGTAATATACAGTATCTAAATAAATTATATATATATATATATATATATGGAAAATGAAAAAGGAACAACCAAAAGATGTTTTTTTATGTATTCATCAACGTTTCGTCTTTATTTGTAAGACTTCTTCAGGATGATAATTTTAAAGAAAAATGTCATGCAAGTACATAGAAATATTGGGTTTACATGATGGGTTGATGAGAAGTAGTAACCACTACTGGGAGCGCAGGACCAAGGTCCGGGCTGAGAGGAGTCGGTGGCACCTCACCACGACAAAAACCTCAGCATCCCCCGCCTCTCTCTTCCACCCTAAGACAAATTCACTAACACTCCCACCCCTCCCCTTTTTCACTGACAGCTATACACATTCATTTCACTCTCTGCCGCCGTGTTGAAGTCTTGCCTAATCAAGTAAGATTTGCTATATGAAAATAAAATTATTAAAGAAGTTTTTGAAAAAATATATAATTAAAATCACTTGTTTTGTCTTACTTCTAAACGCCGACATTTTTTCATTTCTTACATTGTGATAGCCTTCTAATACTCCTCCCTGTCTCTCTCTCTCTCTCTCTCTCTGTCTCTGTCTCTGTCTCTGTCTCTGTCTCTGTCTCTGTCTCTCTGTCTCTGTCTCTGTCTGTTTCTCTCTCTCTCTCTCTCTCTCTCTCTCTCTCTCTCTCTATATATATATATATATATATATATATATAGTAATACAGGTAGGGTAAAAATCCACAGGGTAGAAATCCAAAGGGAATCAAACCGGGCTTATAAAAGAGTGCTCAATAAAATATAGAGCTGTATTGTGAATGCTTTTATTGTACATGTTTGAATAAAAGCATTCACTATATATATATATATATATATATATATATATATATATATATATATATATATATATATATATATATAGTGAATGCTTTTATTCAAACATGTCAATTTTCTTTATTCAAAAAGCGACAATCTGCGCATAACATCGACCGGACTCTACTTATCCTAACGTCTTCTAGAACTTGACGTACTCTTCTGCCGTTACCTTTTTTTTTGATATGTCAAGAGCTTTCGCCGTACAAATGAAGCTCTATCGAAAGATTTACTTATGCTATATTACAGTCAGCACGTCAGCTTGCAAGATGGACTCCATATTGCTTGTCATTGAGTACATTGCTTTTGCTGCAATTCTTGACACTATTCTGGTTCTTTTCCCCCTTTGTTTATGTTCTTTTATCTATTCTTGATCTTGTTTTTTTCTCTTCTTTTTATTTCTTTTTTTAAAAAACTTAGTTCACCCCAAACAAGG